>CAJNIZ010047445.1:12461-23925 GCA_905231905.1 Symbiodinium pilosum | reverse complement strand
TCAGGGCTTAAGGCTTAGGGCTTAGGGCTTGGGGCTTAGGGTTTGGGGTTAAGGGTTTAGAGCTTAGGGTTTAGGATTTAGGGTAGTTATTGGCGAGTGTACATGTTTGGGGAAAACAAAACTGAAAGTCCTGGATCAAGCCACAGACGCAGGACTTTAGGAATTGTCTACTGTCCATCTGGAATAGGTAGTGACAACCTTCTTACCTCACATAGGTTTCTGCATGAATTCGGCTTGATGTTGGTGTTGCAGAGAGGTTTCTGCAACGGGGCCAACACATGATTTCGAGGCTTCCTTTAGGAGGCATTGCTGGACAATTCCCAGGCCAACCCTATGATGTTCCTTTGTGGTCCCTATGCAGCTCCAAAAGGTTCAAATTGTTCCGCAACGGCAGCAAGTTGCAACTCCTGAACACTACACAATCAACAGGGTTTGCGGCCATTTGGGTTTTGTGAAATCAATTAAACACTCTTACCTAGAACTTGAAATTGCCCAAAAATTGTATTTCTAAATCTTACGGCCCAGAGAAGATGTCACTATAGGCTCACAGCCTGAGGCTGTGAAGGCGCCTTTAACGACATGCGGGAACCCTAGGCTCGCACTCGCAAACTAGCTATGAGTCTTGTAGGCGCCTTCCGTCAGGGCAGTCATCAACGGCTGAGCCTAGGGGTGTTCGTGTTTGTTTTCTGCATGGTGTTGTCTAAGCTGGAAGCTCTGGACCCTATACTAGTGACCACTCACCTTACTCGCTGTGCACTGGGTTGGGTGACTCTCAGTTTTTCACAACGAAGATGCAGACACGTCAGCCAACTCCACAAGCTAGTTGACTCACAGAGTGAGTTTCCAAGTCTTCAGTTACCTCATGACGCTCAGCCAACCAACAAAACAAGACCTACATAGCAAACTCCCAGATCTCAACAAATGCACTACATAATCCACAACCCAGCGGTTGAATACTTGAACTTGAACTCTTGCAAGTCTCGCCTGTAAACTCAATTACCTAGAGCTTTAGGGGTTATATCTACTAAGTATAGGGTTATTAGCTGTAAGCTACAGGTAATCGGGATTGCTTGTATACCCTAAGCACACTAGACCCCGAGACAATGTAGTATCTTCTGATGTATTTTGATATATACAAACCCTGCATACCCCCTTGTAGGGCTCTATACATATATATATATATGTACATATATCCTGCATAATCCCGTAAAGGGGTATGCCAGGGCCCCTAACTCAAAATCTGCAGCCCTAAACCCCAAACCCTAACACTTAACCCCAAACCCCAAACCCTGAACCCTCAACCTCAACCTCAATCCCTAAACCCTAAACTCTCAACCTATGCTGGGTCTTCCTGCAGGCCAGTCTGCACTTCATTTGGCGGCCAAAGCAGGGCTTGGAGACGTCCTGGCTGGGGACCCTGGATGCTTCTTGAGCGTCAGGGGTTCAGGGTTCTTACTACTTCTACTACTCCTCCTCCTACTACTCCTACGCCCACTCCTACTCCTACTCCTACTACGACTGCTGCTACTACTACTACTACTACTACTACTGCTACGGCTTCTTTTGCGCTGCCGTTTCCGCTTCTGATGCTTCTGCTGCTGCTTCTTCTGCTGCTGCTGCTGCTGCTGCTGCTGCGGCTGCTGTCTCGGCTCTTCCGCTTATGATGCCGCAAGGATTAGATCATGAGCAGCGTAATCTGCGCAGCGCTCGTATTAGCATTGCTTCTCAAAGGTCTTAGTTTCCTGTACTGTACCTGTGTGACAGGCAGGACGAAGGAGAGTAGTAAGCTAAGTAGAACCAGTAGTCGCATTGCTCTTTGCAAAGAGAAAGGGTAGTCAACAACAATTGCTTTGCATGATTGGACGTGCAGCTAACATGCCGAAAGGCCAATCAAAGCTCGAGGCCCTGAACTCAATACCGTTAAGCTGTAAACCGCAGACCCCCGCCAACAGGATCCCTAATCCTACAGCAGTCTAAACACACAAGGACCCTGAGCCGCCACAAATACTAAAGCTCATGATCCAGGCATGGATGGCGAGCAACATCTCGCGCGCCATGCTGTCGAAAACCTAGCCCAACTTGAGATGATGCAGGGTTCAAGATCCAGTTAAGTGCTTCGGCTTCGGGCTTAAGTAGAAGGCATTGCAATTGTGCTGGAGGCTTGTTGGGTTTAGGAAGTCCCGCTTCAGTCCTCATTTCTAATGCTCTGGTCTTACACATGAGCACTCGCAGCTAGGCAACATGTTAGGGGCATAATAATCGCAACAACGGTTTGTATTGAGTTTTAGAGGGTCATGGGGGAGGGAGCGTGGTCAGGGGGAGGGGGGAGGGGGTGGTAACTATGTCTCCTAGGACCTGGAGGTTACAGCTTCAGAGCGCGACCAGAAGCCTGACATTGTGAGTAATTGCCAGGCTGTAAAGAACGGCTTCGGTAGTTCTTGTAAGATTACAGCATGCTTGAGTTTAGGCATGTTTAGGCTCCTACAGTACGTCCAGAGTCTAACTTATTAGGAACATGTAGGAGAGCAGTATTGACATAAAGCTCAACCACGTTTGTTCGGAGTTCCGAGTCACCATTGCTTTATGTGCACCGGACAAACACCAATATTGTGCACGCAGACTTTCATACCAACCATCACCTGATCTTAGGTACAGGGGCATTGATGAAGCGATCTTGCCAGACGAACAATGATTTTTTCTCATAGAAGAACACAAAGTTCATGCAGAAGCGGGTCTCAGCTAGGCATCAAGTAGCACTAGCTGAACTCGTCTGGGGTTGTTTCATGTTTGGATACCTGCTGTGGAAATAGCTGTATAGCTTTCGAATGAACATGCAAGTCTAGGCACCCCAGTAGTGCCCTTTGTTCCTTTTTTATTTTGAGATCTCCTTATCAAAGCGGAACATTAGGAAAAAGGGTACCCCCCCTTATGAAGGGGTTACTGGGGAACCCCAAACCCTGAAGCTGAACCCTAAACCCTAGACCCCAAAACCTGAACCCTAAACCTTAGACCCCAAAACCTGAACCCTAAACCCTAGACCCCAAAACCTAAACCCTAAACCTTGGACCCCGTTTGGGATTCCTAGAGGTGCAGTGGGCATGACATTTTAGCTGTCGCGCCGGGGAAACAAGCCGCAAACCGAAGGTGAACTGTAGTCAAAATTCGTGAAAGGCTGGTTATAGAGGGTATTTTGCAGGGGACCATTGTTAGGCTTCTTAAGGGGGATGCTAGGAGTTTAGACTATAGCCCATGTAATGACGGGACTTTTTGCTTCACTTGTCCGTGCCCTAGCATGTTTTGTTGGGATAATGCAGTCCGCAGCAGACACAGTATGAATATTCGCGCTTTCGGGTATTGCGCTGCATAGGAAGCCAAACTTTTGCGTGGCTCAACCACCAAAATGCTCATCCTGCGGCAGCAGCGCAAGTACACCATCGGAATTTGGCGGGCTTCCATGCCACCGCATTCTCGGCCATCAAGTCCGAAAAGTCTCGTGTAGATGTTTCAGCCAAGCATAACAAACATAATTAAGAAAGCCCGCACACAAACTCTGAAAAAACGTGGTTTACCCTAAAGCCGCGTCAATTGCGTAGAGATGAACATCCCTTAGCCCTCAGACCCCAGTAGAAACATTGGAAAAGTCCCTAGGCTCAGAACCCTGAAGCTTGAAGCGCTAGAAATACCAGCAACTGTAGTAACAATACCCAGAGGAGGGTCCATGTACCCAATAATTAGGTCCCTTTAAAAGGGGATATATAGGGATATATAGGGATATATAGGGATATATAGGGTTTAGGGTATAAGGTCCATGTACCCAATACTTAGGTACTTGGGATTTGGGTAATAGTAATTATAGTACAGGTTTTGGGCAAGTCTCCTTGGGACCTAGCTTGGACCTTAGACCCTTAACCCTTTGGGACTCCTTTATATTCCTATTATAGGTAATTAAGGGTTAACACTTAGTAGGGGTCCCAAGTGTCACGTAGAATAGCGATGCTAGTGCGATTAACCCATACTTGCTACGAGTAATAGTACTAGTAAGAGCAATGGGACAAGTACCTTCTACTGACTATTTAGGGGGGGCATTACAATTAAGATGTAACAACATGGGGTTACAAGCGCGTCTACCCTAAATCCTTAATTCATGTAGTAGTTTGCATTCTCTCTCAGGCCTTAAGTATCCCCTACATGAGGCTTAAAGTGAGTAGCGCAAGAGCCCCATCTATAAACCCTCAACCCACCCTAAACCCTCGTGTAAGAGTAAGGGACCGTAAACCCTCAGCCCTAAACTCGAAACCGCCTTAGGAGCCTCCGTGATGCTGATGGCTTCCTGGCTGGTGACTACGCGCTTCAAGCAGGGGCGCGCCCTCAGTCCTGCGAACGGGTTTATAGGGTTTCATGTATAGATGACAATCAAGAATCCCCCCCCCCTCCCGACTTGTTTTGCGATTTGGGCTTACGGAAGGGGGGGGGGGTCGTAATCGTAAATGACGGGGACATGGGTGGGACCAGGTAGTGCAGCTCGTAATACTCGTAGGACAAGTAGACGGGAATCTATTAAAATCGGGACGTTTCCGGCCGGACAATATAATATTATTGCCGCCCCTTTATTATTGCGATTTGGACTTGTTTTTATATTTTCGGGCTCCGAACTTGTTAGAAAGCAAATTTGATTGTCCGGGATTTTCCCGGGCCGGCAACAAACCGCTATTGTCACCCCTTTCATTAATGCTATCCAAACATTAGGGTTTAGCCTTAGTTTCAGGCTTTGGGGTCCCAGAGGGTCAGAGCATCAACAAAAACAGGACTTTAGGCCCCAAATGCTACAACGTGAATAGCCTTGGGGCCTTGGGGGACAAACCCCTGGGCACTTGGACCCTCGGGGTGTTTCATAGAGTCCAAGGTTTCAAGTTTGAGGGTAAGGTTGCGGGCCTAGGATCAAAGGTGTAAGGTTACCCTAGGGCCCCCAGCTACCTAAATAAGCGGCTACTGGGCTATGTAACTATCGGGTATATAGAACCCAGAAACCCGTTATTAAGGCAACTGGAGCCCTGGGGTGAGGCATAGTATAGATATAGCCCCCCTTAAGTAGATAGAATATGGGCATATGACGGTATATGGGATCTTATGATAATATACCCAAAGCCATATTCTATCCACTTAAGGGGGACTATAGATGCACACAAAGGGCCACAGGGGTTGCAAGGTAGCTTGAGTTTAGGATTTAGGGTTTTGGGATTGGTGTTTAGGGGTTTGGAATGAGCGTTTAGGATTTGGGGTTTAGGGCTTAGGCTTTAGGAGTCGGCCTTCAGGGTTTAGATGTTAAGGGTTGGGCAGCACACCCTCAATTCTGAGCCTTGCAGACGGCCCTCTTTTCGTCCCAGAATAAGGATTATAGTTCTTCAGGGTCTATATTGGAGTCCCCATGTGTTTGGAAACTACCCTGTTTCATGGGTCCTGACTGTGGGCCCTCAATTGTTTTTGTAGCGCTTTATGGGTACATGGCAGGTATGTCAAGATTCAGGGACCATACCAAGCGACTAAACCCTAAACCATAGATTGTGTGAATCAGTTTCATGAAACAGTTGGATCTGCTTTAGCACAAACCCAGATCGTTTAGATCGGATGCCACAGGGCTCATGCAGAGGATTTTCCAACTATTTAGCATAGCCTGCTTCCAGCTGCAACAGCCTGCTTCGACAGGCCAGCCACAGGATGCGCAGACTGGCTAGAGGGCTTGAGAATGAGAAAAAGCCTTACAGTTGAACGTCTAGGGTTTCATGCAAATTTGACATCAGAAAGGAAGAAAAAGCCACATGGCGAGGATACCTGGGTCCAGACATCGCGAGCCCCACAAACGTCATCCAACAATCCATACCTAATCCACAAGGTACAACTGCCCAGCAAGTCAGTACTTAAGACTCTGGCAATAGCAATGCAATCAGTAGTGGCGCCCTTGGGGCAAGTCATGAGGGTTCAAACTGCTACTGTCTCAAATATATCATTTGGGTAAGGATCCAAATGCTATACTGTATGTCCTACCAATCACGGTATGCAATCCATGCCCCCATGACCCTCAAACGTTCCTCTGAAGCACCAGTTAAGTCCTAAAGATCTGGGGCCCTAAGCCTAACACATAGTAACAATTGGACCAGTAAGCGTAAGAGTAACAGGAACAGTAATAGGTATAGCTATGGTAACTCCACACCCTAGATCTTCAACCCTGAATCGCGAACCCTAAACTTACTCGTGGTAGGGAATGAAGGAATGGATCCCTGTAGTATTTCCTAGATAATCCTTGAATCAAGTTCCCATGACCCATAGTCCTTAATTTGCTACTGACATTATTTAGGTGGGGATTTCCCAAGATCATTAGAATACGGGTCCCTTTACAAGAGTTCCTACTACAATGTAGGTGCCTATGTAAATTTCTGCTTTTTGGAAGCAGTAATTGAAGTCAAGTCCCTGACCACGAAATCCTAAACCCTAAATCCTAAACCTTAAGCCCCAAATCCTAAACCCTAAACCCTAAGCTCAGTTCCCATTTTCTTTTCTAGTCCTAGAATCCCTAGATTGATTCCTAGTCCTAAGCCTGAAATCCTAAACCTTAACCCTAAACCCTAAACTTGGCGAGATCAAGCCGGAGTTGCTCGAGAAGCTGGATCTTCGAGCCAAAGCATCCAGCGCCTCACGCCGGGATGCCAAGAGGTTCGCGGGTTTACGGGTTCATGGTCGGGGGGGGGCTTGGGTTTAGCGTGTACCGTTTAGGGTTTAGAAATTTTGGGTTTAGGATTTAGGGGGGGTTAGGGGTTAGGGTAGGACTTAGGATGTAGGAGTTGGGATGCGGAGAGCCGGGTTGAGAAGTTCAGGTTCAGGGTTCAGGGCTCCGCATGTAGGATTTAGGATTTAGGCCGGTTTTTAGGGTTTAGGGTTTAGGGTTTAGGGGCGTAGGCTAAAAGATTCAGGCTTTAGATTGAGAGATCTAGGATTTAGTTAAGGTCTGGGGCTTTGGATGTAGGATAAGGGGTTTAGGTTCATGTGGGAGGCTTATGAATAATTGTAAGGTATCCTGCCTGCAGTACGGCAGCAAGTAGCATTATCCATTGTCTGACACGTTTTGGGAGTTGAGGGAGGCCTGGTACTGCACGTGAGGATTTTGCGAGAAATTCTTGCGGGCTTGGCCCTTGAGCTGTAGACAAAGGCCCCGAAACCATCTGACCCTGAACCCAACAGCAGCCACACAGGAGGTTGTCAGAGTGATGGGGCCTTGTCATGCTTGTCGGCAATGTGAATCATTGAGTGCCCCGTTGCGAACACAAGACCTCTAAACTCAAGGACTTGCCCACGGACTAGAAGTATTATCCATGGGAATAAATGGAACATTTTTCGTTTCACCAGAGAATGGCTACCGAACTCCTACATGGGTGCTTGAGGTACCTTTCAACCAACCTATGGTGGACTACAGCTTCAGTCGCCTGGTGCTTGGCCCCATGAATCAGTCTGCTTCTGCGGACATATTAGCGGAGGGTTTGAGTTTAGGAATTGTATGCGGGACGAACACTTGTGCCTTCTGCAAATGGCGCTATAGTCTTGGAGGTCCCTTTACGTCGCTCCGGGGCGGGGTAGGTAGTCGAGCTTCGTAAGCAGTTTAGAAGGATGCAACAGACGGCCTGGCGAGATGTATGGTCTTGGATAGCTATCAATGGGCTCATGAATAGGATATGGCTATCTGAAAACCTTGAGTGGAGTACTTCTATTTCCACTTCTTACCACCTGTGGACATCCAAGTACGGGACATCTTTGATGAAACGCTGAGCCCCAGACCCTAAAACCCTATAACCTCCCAGCCTCAATGTAGAACGACTTCGGCTGCAGGCAAGGTTAACATGGCTATGCAGGCATGCCCGGGTTTGAGTGTAGGGCCTACCTGTGACCCCAATTACCTACAGTAGGGTTTAGAGTTTAGGGTTTTAGGGTTTAGGGTGATACAGTTTTATGGGGTAATATTGGGATAATGGAGAATCAAATGGAAAAGAAAATGGAAAATGAAATGGAAACTGAGGTTATACGGGGGCATATCCTTGTACCTTTGACCCCAATTACCTACAGCTTTATGGGTTATACCTACTTAAGGGGTGATCCCTAACCCTAAACCCTAACCCCTTAACCCTAAGCTAATTACTATGAAACTGTAGGTAATTGGGGGCCTAGGGCTTTGCCTCAAATTCCCATGAGGAGGGTTGTCAAGTCATATTTCGGGTTTTTAGGGTTTAGGGTGTTGATTGTCTTCTCAGGACAAAGGGACCATTGCTGGACAGCAGTATACAGCATCCCATATACCAAGGACTACATCTAGCCTAAACCCTAAACCCGTTTAGGGTTTATAGGTAACTGTGAGGTCCAGGTGAGCCCTAAACCTTTATCCTGACGCTGCCAGCGGGGAACCGTGCCAAAGCCGGAGATTGGCGCGGGAATTTTGTCAGGGTTTAGGGTCAACTGCAACCTTTAAAAGTGGACCCTATAGGATTTCAGATGACCGTAACAGGGTCTTGATTTGGCGGGTTACGGTCAAATCCCCTCATTGCCTGTCACGCAAAACCTCAGAATATGACGTTTTTGTTATTTCGGGCTGACGTTGTATTCATACGCACGGATGCCTGCCTGGCTCTACAACCGGGCGATTCCGGTGCTTAACTCGACATCACAAATCAACGGGAGTGATGCTGGCTCCAGAACTGAACTGCTACTATGGCTCGGTCCTAGAAACCCAAAGATAGAGCTTGACCGCAGACGCCCCAAATTCAAAACCATGAAGGCCAGATAATGTTGACGCCCACTCACAACATTTGAACGCGAAGGTTACCTATGTTACCTATGTACGGCGCACGAATTCTTGCGCGCAACATTCCCTTCCGTGATACCATGCTGCAAAAGCCCTGAAAAACAATAAGACGAGTAAAATAAAACGATAACGCAGTTGAGGGTCATCTAAATTGAGGGTTTTCATCACCCTTGATATAACGCCTATGTAAAGCCTGTTTCCATCTGATTCTCCATTATTGTGGCAATAATACCCTTGAACCCCAATAACCCTATACAGCGCCTATGTTGACCATGTGGGTATAATAAAGGGACTACTGGGAACTCCAAATAGGGAACCCCAAGAAGATAGCAGGAATATAATGGAATATAAGGACCCTGGTAGGTATATTCCTATTATATACCTACTATATCCTTGGGGTTTGCTATTTGGGGTTCCCAGTAGAGTCCCTTTATATAAGGTCCAAAACAAATAGCCCTGGGATGGCGCCAGATCGTGAGGCTGGGTTCAAGATTGGGGGGTTTAAGGCTTAGGGTTCAGGATTTCTCTGGGGTTTAGGTCTTAGGGTTCAATATTCTTCTGGGGTTTAGGGCTTAGGGCTTAGGGTTTAAGATTTTTCTGAAGTTTAGGGCTCAGGGCTTAGGGTTCAAGATTTCTCTGGTGTTTAGGGTTGAGGATTTTGCTGAGGGACTGGGTACCTGAACTCTAGTTTGTGCTGGAGGATTGAGTAGCTGGACACGTTGTGTCGTCCTTTTTTGGAGTTGCGTCCAATGTTTTAGGTATCCCCACAAAAATACGCTATTCAGGGTCTAGCTAGGGTTTCGGATTGAAAGTTCAGGGCAAAGGTAAGGTTTGACATATCAAATAGTGATGCTGTTCTTACTGGGGCTTAGTAGGGAATAAGGGAATACATTTTTATAGCGATTATGTGAGGGATTACATACCTATATTCCCTACGAACCCTAAGGGTCCAAGTACCTTGTAATCATATACTCACCCAAAACCTGTATTACAATTACAATAACCCAGATCCGAGTACCTAACTATTGGCTACTTGGACCCTCTGGGGTAGGGAGCGCGGGAATGGTTTCAGGGACTTAGAAAGGGGGTTATCTTTCGCTACCAAGGACCAGATATCTAGTTCGGCATCGTTCTTGGACATCATCAAGCAGAATTCTATCAATAACGCTTAGGGTTTAGGACTTGAGGGTTTTGGGCTTTAGGGTTTGGGGTCCATGGCTCGCAAGGTAGCTTGGGGCGGCTCTCTTTCGCCACCTCAGGCTTCGCAGAGTTCAGATGACAATGTGGTAGAATGTGGTGGCTTAAGCCCCTAGACCCTAAACCTTAAACCTTAAACCCGAAAATCTCAAAACCTAAACCCTAAACCCTAAGCCCCATATGCCAACAGAAAAGCCTCGCAAAGCTCAATGATGCGCACCTGGAGGCCCTGACTTACGCAGGACATTTTAGGGTTTAGGGTTGAGGACGGGACTTTCCCGGGATATCCTTCTTTTGTGTTGCTGAAGTGGGACCCCTGCAATCCTTTTTTTGTAGTCCCTATATCCCCTATCATGAAATAGTAGTTTCCATCTTATTTTCCATTATCCTCATATAATCTTAATATATCCCCTGCTATCATCTAGTACTTTCCATTTTATTTTCCGTTAGCTCTATATTGGGTAAGCTCTTGGGTCCCTACAGACCCCCCTCGATTTTGAAAAACGCCTGGAGCCCAACCTAAACTATGAGCCTTGGAAGCAAGCACTGGCAGGGCAAGCCACCAAACTCTGCAACCTTCACTTTACCCTAAACCCTGAACCCCTGGAATCCGGCACATCGATCTCGAATCCAACTCCCAACCCCCAGTTCTAAATTCCAAGCCCCGCGCGCTGGATGGAACAGCATCTATACGAAGCGCGAATGAATCCCAATACAAATCCAGCATAATCTTCTCGCGGGTATAGCATAGCATGCCTCCAAAACCCCGTGGTAAACACAGTAAGCCCCTACAGTACACCCTCTATGTCACCACTTCTGCACATCTTAATTCTTAATCAAACGACAAATCCTAAACCCTCTGCTCTGAGACCCCTAACCTGCGCATTGCCATCTGGGAATTCCATGGGGAAAGATCAAGCTCTAACTAGGGAATATCCGACCAAATGGCCCAATCTAGGTACTATTTATAGACATCGGGGCCCAATGTAGGTATAATTTATAGACATGGGGCCCTATATAACCTTTCTATAGTCCCAGCTTCCATTTCATTTTCCATGTCCTTTTCCATTTGATTCTCCGTTTTGGGGGTATTATTTCTAGACATGGAGCCCCAGGTCTAAACCCTAAACCCTGAACCCCCTATACACCATAGGTAGTGCTGCTGGTTGCTAGGAGGCCTACCTAAGCCCTAAACCTTGGACAGGGAGTGCCCAGAAATGATCCTAAACCCTAAACCCTAAGTCCTAATCCTTCAGAGGGACCTCTAGGGTTTAGGGTTTTGGGTTTTGGGTTTGGGAGGGGCACGCTGTGGACGCTAGTTTTTTTTTTGTTCTTTTTGTAGTTTTGGGGTTAAGCAAAAGAATTCTACTTGAAATGTAAAAGAGGTGTCTGAAATAAAGCACAAAACTTTCTCCATAGTCTATT
>CAJNIZ010047444.1:9808-36199 GCA_905231905.1 Symbiodinium pilosum | reverse complement strand
GAGTTATGTAGGGATAATGGAAAAATGGAAACTACTGTTTAGGGATCACGTGTCTACGTTAGGGTTTGAGGCTTGTGGTTTAGCATCCCCTTGGAGTGATTAGGATCAAATACGTGGAGGTATATTGGTGAGCGAAGCCAAAGCCCTACACCCCTAGTTCTAAACTCTAAAACGCTCTATTGTGTAGCTTTTTGTAGAGGGGTCAAGATTGCAGTCCCTTCTTCTGTACCCTGAATATTCAGGGCCGCACTGTGCTGGAGGCCCAAACCGCTGTCAAAGTTTCGACAACCCAGCAAAAACCTTCCTGTATCCCTAGGACCTCTGGGCGCAAATTTTGAGAAATTACAGTCTGTGTTTTGAGGCTTAATTGCCTTCTCCTGATAATCAACACCCTAAATCCCCACCACCCCCTCCTGATAGTCAATATTCCCCGCAACATGTAAAAGTACCATATCTCGAGTGCCGGAGGGCTTACTATTAGTGGGGGGGGCATTATCAGGCGACACCATCTAGGGTCTGAGAGCTCCCATAGCGGCTGCCATAGCGCTTTGAGGACTACCTTTTGAAGGCTGTTAGGGTGTCTTGGGGCCGTTGGAGGATTCAGATGCCCCATTACATGTGGATTTCAAGAATTGAGGGTTTGGGGCCAAATTAGCTATTCGGTTCAGCAGCTCATGGGGGCATGTATGAGCGCTTTTAAGTCTCTATCACCTATAATCCCTGTACAGGCCCTATAAAGCCATAAGATGCTTTTCATAGGGCCCCTACACCTACCCCAGCGAGGTTGTCAAAGCTGCAACCAGTTGTTTCCTTGTCCTTGTTCTTCTTGAACTGAGGCATTGATCCAGGAGTGACCCTCTTGCAGCCAGCCAGGTGTTCTCTTGTCTGTTACACTTTACACCTTCGCGGCTCTTTTTGCATTTTGGTATGGCCATTTAGCAAAGATGACAGCAATGTTGGATAGCTGTTCAAGACCGACATGCATGACAAAGGCCTCTTTTAGGACCCAGCTGCAAGGCGTGTCACGTCATCAAAGGTAGGTTCGTTGAGTCGCCACATGTTGAGGAAGTTTGGTGTTTTTCTTGAAGGATAGCTGTGGTGGGCATGGTATGAATAGCATGCATGGCTTTTCAACGCCACGAAGGACAACATGTCAGTTCTTATTCTGTGTTCTCGGCACCTGTACAGTTAGTATACCCCGCCAATTAGACGCATCAGAATCACCACCAGGGCTCACTGCCTGCGTGATAGCACTAATGCTAGGTAGGCGAATCATTTCAAAACACTCAAGCAATAGCCAGGCTATAGCCCATACCCGCCCAATAGTGACTACTGTAGAGAACACCTGCTTTTCGTAGTGGACCTAGCTAGATTAAGGAGTTTTGACTTAACGGGTACTAACCCTATATACACACACATAGAAGTCATGGATATAAACCATATAGAACCCCGTGCAATGGAGATATGATTGTCATGAATTGTTCTATCACAATTGATATGGTGCTTCCCCAAAATAGGGGGACCCCAAATATAGACCCCAAAAGACTATAGTCCTTATTATGGAGACCCCGGACTGGTAGCCCTAATTTTAGGCAAGCCCCATATCTTTATGATCAATCTTTTGGGCTCCCCAGCCATCCTGGGTTGAAGTCTTTGCACCCAGCAGGAAACCCCTTCAGCCCATGGCGCAGGGCTTGTTAAGGGTTTAGGGTTTAGGGTTCAGGATTTTTAGGGTTAGGGGTTGTGGGTGTGTCTTCCCGTAGACGTCATAGGCTACTGTCGGCTTCTTCTGTCAATTAAGGGTTTATAGTGCCTCTGAAGTAGATGAAATATGGCTTTGGGTACATTATAATAAGATCCCCATATACCCCATATTCCATCGGGACTATAGGGTTTAGGGGAGTTGCAGGCGCAAGGAGAACCTGGCTTCAGGGCCTGGCTTGCCTGCATACTCGGAGAGATAGGGTTTAGGGTTTATGGTTTAGGATCTAGAGGTTAGAGTTAAAGGTCTCGAGGCTTAGGTTCAGGGTCTAGACGTTAGGGTTTAGGGTTTAGGGTTAGAGTTGTAGTCGTGACCCTCATACCCTTTGTGGGAGACTGAGGGGGCTTACAAGTCAGCTACAAGTACCACTCCGATTGCAAGCATCGTAAGCCCTATATACACCTCTAAACCTTATTTAACCCCTATAAACGGGTTGTCTTTACCCAAGCTTTTTAAGTAGGTTACAGTGGGTTTTGTCTCGTCTCACGGACGTTTGTTGTTTGCATAAACTGGGGGGGTCCCGTCTAAGCAGTCCTTACAATGAGGATTATAGCACTTTGGGGTTTGAATTGGTGTCCTCAGTTTATAAAAACCTTAAACCCTAAACTCTCATCCGTGCAATACGAACTGTTTCAGAAGAACTCCATCGTCAGCCGCATAGGGATGAGCTTTGGACCCCTGTTCCATGGGAGGATGGGACTCAACCTGTCCAACCTTCCAGCACATTTTCATAGTACAGCTCTCCTAAATTTCCTAAAGAAGGGTTTAGGGTTTAGGTGCAGAAAAATATGAGGGTTCAGGGTTCAGGTGCAGAAAAATACATTAGAAACCTGCCAAGATACCCGTTCCAGCCCGTGCGCAATGAGCGGGGCCAATTTGCAGCTTGGCCGTGAGCAGAGGCGGAACCGGCAAGTTGAGAAAGATGGCGTCAAAGTTCACACCTAAATAATCCCTATATAATCCCTATATAATACCAATATAATACCTATATAAATAAACCCTATATAATCCCTATATAATACCCACCTGCTCCGAGGAAGGGACCCCTCTTCTGGGGCTAATTTGACTGGGCTCCCTCAGGAGTAGCAGCTTCTTGTGGTGCGTATCTTATGGCAGAGATGCTGTGGAAAGGGTTTGGGAACAGGTGTGGGTTCTCTAAGCAATGCTTAACGAGGCCCAGTAGGGAAAAGGGAATGAAATAATCCCTATATGAGATATTCTTGTATTCCCTACAAAGAACCACTAAGCAGTAAAACGCGTAGACAAAGCCTGAACCCTAAACCTCAGGTCAATATCATCCTGGTGCGGTCGCCATTTAGAACGAAGCGGCAAGAGCAGCTCGTCACTCCTTGATACAGACCCCTGGGAGGATCTGGAACGTAGGGGCCCACAATACAGTACCCAGGGTGTCGCGTAAGCATGGCTGTATGGCTATTGTTCTGGGTTTAGGGCTATTATTTTGCATACTCTTGGGATCTCTTGGGGTTTAGGCAGAGGGTAATTCTTAGCACTTGTGAAGGGGATCTGCTTTCTTGATCCCAGGGGTCTGGGGAGTTGTACCAGCTTTGCAGGAGCTTTTGGGACCAAGCGAAGCCAGGGTCTGATAATTCCAGGGTTTAGGGTTTAGGGATTGGGTTTTAAGTTTCAGGGTTTGGAGTTTAGCGTATAGGGTTCAGGGTTTAGGGTTTAGGTTTCGGGTATAGGGCAGGAGCGTTTGATCATGGATCTCTTTGGAGCATGTGTGGTCACATTAACTTTCAAAATACCGAGGAAGCTGTTTCAGGAGTTCAAGGATGAGATCCTGTTCATGGGCATCAGCAGCTGGGAGGACTGCCGCATCTTTGGCTTGCTACCTTACACTGTCAGGGTTGGCCAGATTTCCGAAAGCTGCAACAGTTGAGAGATGTCGTGTCTACCTTTCTCTACGCAGGAATCTTGGCGTCTGGCAAGAACTTGAAAGGCTTTCCTGCCAGACATACACCAAGACCCAAATGTGGATCCAAGCCGCCCAAGATGTTGGAATGGGATTTTGTAGCAAGAGGAAGCGGAATTGCATCTATGTGTTCTATGCATAAGATCCTCTTGGAGGCGTGCCTCCAGTTCGTAGAAGTTTCATGGTAGTTTCAGATTTCCATGGATATAGGGACCCCAAATAGACCTGCAAATACCGTAGTTGCTATTCTGGGTGGCCAAACAAACCGGCATCCCTAACTTTCGGAAACGCCCAGCCCCAAGGATTTTTATATCCAGCTAGTGTCCATATAAGTTTCCTTTGTCTTTTCCATTTGATTCTCCATTACTGGGATAACAAAATCCCAACACTATCCCTAGATGACCTCATATATCCCTTGTAACCCCTTTAAGGTAACCCCCCAGTTCTCAGAAATACCCGTATCTCAAGGTATAGTTATAAGTTATAGGCTACCCTCAACCCTAGTACAACCCTAATCCTTCATCCCGAATGCAGAAACCTCGACCTGAAGGATCAGGGCCCGAACCCGCGGCTAAGGGTATAGCTAAGGCCCATGCTCCAATTCAGAGGCCGAATAGATGCCAAAATTTGCCGGGGAATTTGGAGAATCACATGGAAAATGAAACGGAAAGCTTGTTATTGCGGTCTATATTGGGGTCCCCCTATTTGGGGAACTACCATCAACTACCATATGAAGGGGGGTTGTTTATTCTGAGTTTTTGGTGAGCACCCTAGGAATATTGGTGAGTGTATATATTTCGCGGTCCAACTTGGGGACAATACATACAGACCACGATCGAAATGGCTGTTTATTACCTCAGGGTTTAGGGCTTCATACAGAAGATGGTCCGAAGATAAGCTCATTTCAAGCTTTTGGAAGTATTCTAAACCAGACGGCAGGACTTCCCCTTACCGGCGCCGAATCCCTTCTCCGAGTCCTTTCCGTGTCTTGGTGGGTAGGCTTTGGGCTCCAAGGGTTTGAAGGGGACGGGTTAGGGTCTCAGCTTCCCCCTAAGATGTGGCACCAAGATCTCAAGCATGTTGCCTGACATATGAAGGCTTCTGGCAAAATTCATGGGTGGGGTGTGTTCAAGGTTCGCGGAAGAGAATATGTGGCCTCGGAGTGAATTCGAGGCCCTCACTGCTCAGATCTTATGGCGGGGTTCCTCAATATTATGGATCCCATTCTTGAAGGCTTTCCTTGCAAACTCCTGACCCGAGGCATGCCCATGTGGTTCGTGGCGCCAAGTGGTGCTTTTCCCAAAGCCCTTATCCCTGAAACCCTAGACCCTGGGGAGGGGGCGACTTTCGAAAGCAGCTCCCTTGAATTTGGTTCGCATGCATAGGATTTCACCTAAACCCCAAGCCCCAAACCCCAAGCCCTAGACCCCCAGGGGTTTAGGGCTTAGGCTGTTAAATCCCCCTTTCCCCTAATATGAAATGTGCCCTCCCAATACACAAGGACTGCTATGGGAAAATTGAATGTTGGGGGGTCAGAGGTGTTGAATATTGGTATGAGGTGCTTACCCCTAAGATCAAACCCTGCAAAGCTTCCCCCAATAAACCCTCACATTATTTCCTAGGGATTCACTGCAAGGCTCGGAAACCTATGGGTACAATTCTGAAGTCCTTGATAAGGGTGGAGATTATTCAAGGGACCAAAGCCCAAAGGACAAACCTCAACGGTTGCTGCCTACGGCGTTGAAGGACTTCCTGCACCGCTTAGGATCCCGAAAGAATTACAATACCATTATTGGCCCCTAAACCCTCAACCCTAAACCTATTGGGGCTACATAGGGTGGTGCAAGGCGGCCTCCAGCCACAATAGCTTAGCAAGCAAACCCTTAAATCCTTCAGCTGAGATGCCGCGGTGCAATACTTAGCAGCGGAGTGGGTAATCTTCAGTTTTTTCGGGCAGGGGCAATCACTTTTTTGGGGGGCCAGGAAACTCAACAGGTAGGAATACACTTGACCCTGTACGTTTGGTACCAATGTTGTTCTAAGCAGGAAATCCCCTGCAGATATCCTAGCAAGCCGGAAACCCTACACTCCAAGCCTCAGACCCCTCGAAATCCTCTACCTAGCCTCAAAGCCCTACAACCACCTCAAGGCGTGACAAGTTTGTGGGCCTCTTCCCAGGCTTCCTCTATATGCATAGGAATCCGGCCCCTAGGCATTCGTTTGGTTCAGGGTTTAGGAGCATGTACCACATGGGCCCAGGATTTCAAGGTGTTGAGTTTGGGCGTTTAAATTCTTCCTAAAACCTAAACCCTAATCGTTAATAAGAGGGCTTACTAGACTGTTGTTTCAGGAAGAGCCTCCGATTTTGGTATGTCTTCTTGGGGTGGGAAGCAGGTCATGTGGGACGATATGAATCTGGACTTCCCCAGGACCCCTATGTAGGAATGTCCTTCGACTAACAATAGTAGTGATACTAGTACTAGTGGTAAGAGTAGTAATGATAGTAATCACCGTAATAATGGCAATAATAGTACTGATAGTAGTAATAGTCTAATATGTAACAAGAGTAAGCAATAATAGTAAGAACAGTAATACTCATAGTAGCAGTAATAATAGTAGTACTAAAGCGTTGTAAAGGGGACCAAGCCGGGCAAACATTGAGAGTTTGCCTTCTGTCTTAACAGATCATGGTGAACAGGCGGCAGCATTTGAGGTGTAGCCTTTTAGGGTTTCGGGGCTTAGGATTTACACCAAAAAGACCTATACCCTCAACAAGACAACCCTAGACCCCAAACCTTCAGGTGCACCCCACTTGCAGTTAAAATCAATGTGAAATCCTTAGGGTGTTTGTGGGCGAAGGCGGAAAAAGCGGGTATGTAGGGGGCTCTAGCTTGAGCAACAACCAAGCGATTGCCGGACTAATTGTTTCCATGCATCGTACTTCCGTACAAGCAACAGGCAATGGTGCCCATGTATTCTTACCCAGCCTTGCAAAATGGAGCTCTTTACACCATCCCACTTTCCATGTCATTCTCCAGGGTTTTCCCACGTGGTTCTCCATTACAGGGGTAAGATCCCTACACTTGGACCTTAAACTCTAATATCCCTACACAGTGGTAGGCATCCTCCGGATCATAGAGAGTCTGGCACCTTGTATGGACCCTGCTCCTTCGGGTTTGGGGTTGAGGATTTAGGGTTTAGGCTTCGGGTTTAGGGTTGAGGGTGTCCCTGTTCTGGCACGATCCTTGAGGAGCAGGGACCCCGCGTCCTTCCACCAACAGAGAACAAGACGACCAAGGTTTCAGGAGTCTTTCCAAAGCCACCACCTTCCTGGGGGCTAGGAATAAGGGAATACAATCTTTATATACTCCGCATAGAAAATATTCCTTCATTCCCTACTGAACCTCAGTGGGCACTGTAGGACCTCATCCTCCTCCTTTCCGGGCTTCCTGAAGCACAGGTTCTCTAAATCCATACACGAAGGCGATGTAGGGACTCAACTGAGCTGCAACCGGCCTACCAACCTATACCCATGTATAGCTCATCATGGGTAAGAAGAGCGTTTCGTAGTATACCTACCCGTTGGCCTTTGGTTAGCTAGGAATGAAGGAATGGATCCTTATAGCAGTTCCTACATAACCCATTATAGTCGTTTCCATGTTCTTCTCCATTCCTTCCTTCCCAGCTAACCAAAGGCCAGTAAACCCTGAACCCTAGACCCAAGGGGATGGGCCCAAATCCGTCAACAACAAACTTTTCTGAGCTAATGCCTCGCCTCTGCAAAGCCCGGCCAAGCCGGGCGGCAGCGAAAAAGACACTAGCCACACTCTGAATTCCGCAAAGGGGCTTACATAAGGGATTACGTAGGGGAGTATTAGATTTTATGTGTTATCAAGGGGGATACTTGGGGCTTAGAATATCGCTCACATGAAAACGTTTTGGGTTCAGAGTTTACTTATTTCATCGTTTGGGCTTAGGACTTAGGGCTAATGGTTTAGGGAGAAGTTTCCAGCAGAGGCAATACCTTCAATCACATAAAACACATCAATTCAGCCAACAATGATTCTTCCTCGCACAGAACACATCCCGAAAGCCCAGACCGCCTAAACCCCTGTTAGGTCCTGACCTATCCTTTTAACGCCAGGATTCCGTGATCTGCAGGCACAAACAGAAGCTGAACCGAAAAACACCAACCTTTGATTAAGGAGACGATCTTCCCGAGTCACGTGAAGCTCATCTTGCTGTCACAATCCGATTTCGCACTGCCGGGATTGCCGGGGCGACCATCGCAGGCTGCAACAGAATCAAGACATTAGAGTCTCAAAAAAAGTTGGCTAGCGATGAGGGAAACAAAGCATGGAGCATGACATGGGGACTGCGTTATAAAAGGTTTATGGGACTGCGGCGAAGGGCCTGTTAAGTCAGAAAAGGGTTTCGGAGTGTATTTTACTGGGCAATACTGGTAGATGTTTCGCCTTACACGTTACACCATGCCCAATCAGGATACTCAGAATATTACCGTATAGCTTCGCGTATCCCGTATCCCTAGCGTGACTCCTGGCCTGATAATCGACATTCACATTTGTCTTCAGGGTAATGGTTAGGGGTTTAGAGTTTTAGGGCTTAGGGTTTAGGGTAATAGGGACAAAGCCAAAAGAACATGGTAACAAGGCGAGCAGCCGTGAACGAAAGAAGGACACAGACCCCCCGGGAGAATCTAGAAAGTGGAGCCCCAAACGTGGTATCCTTTAGGTAGTGCCCTCGCCCACACACAGTGAGCACAAACACACCCACAAATAGGAGCGCAACAAAAATGCTGGTTTTGGGGGCCTGATGTAATTTCATACCTCCCCACCTAAACTACTGTCTGTCTGCACTCGTGGGCATTATGTCGCCACATATGCCCCCCTAAACCCTAAACCCTAAACCCTAGAAATCTAACTACACTCCACGTCTACACCTGATGATATTTGTTACCTGCCATCTCCTCTGCACCATTTGCTGAAGGGATCATGAGACCTTGAAAATGTTTAGGGTTTTAGGGTTTAGGGTTTTAGGGTTTTAGGGCATAGGGTTTAGGGTTGAGACCTCGAAAATTTGAAGTGCGGGGAGGGGCCTGGGTCAGGCTCGGTTGGTGGGCCAGGCCTGGGGCGGCTGGGGGGGCGGCTTTCCATATTTAAAAGCAAACCCACCTACTCACAGGTTTCCGAACCAGACATGAACATTGATTTTTGATGCTCGTATTTGTGCTCGTATATTCTAATTTGTGACGGTTGTTTGTGCTTTCCGCTTTTTCCAATGTGTGCTTGTTTTTTTGTGCTTTTCTGTTGCTTTTTTTAGTGCTTGTATGTGTGCTCGTCTTTTCTAATTTGTGTGTGGTTGTTTTTGTGTTGCTTTCCTCTTGTTTTTTGCTCAAGGTATTTTGGAATTGGTGTTATTTTTTTGTGCTTTTCTGGTGCCCTTTATTTGTGGCTCGTATGTTCTAATTTGTGTGTTTTTTGTGCTTTCCTGGTGCTTTGTTTGCTCAACGTATTTTCTAACATAATTTTTTTGTGTGTTTCGTGTTTTCTAATTCCCGGAAGAATTTTAAAACAAATCAATTCAATTTCAAATTCGCGGGAGCCCGGCAGCTGCAGCTGTCCTGCCTCAGCTGGAGCCTGCTGGCGGGAGCGGACCGGAGAAGCATGAGCCTGAAGCTGGATGGGTTCAGCTGCAGCTTTGCTGCCACTATACAGTGTGATGACACATAGACCCACGTAGCGAGTTATCATATGAAAGCCTAGGCCCACTTCTGTTTGCCTGGGTGGTCTCCCTGTAGAAATGATGTACTGGTGAACATGGGTCTCCCTGATTATGGGGAATGCCAGATCTTAAAGGGGAATGAAATTTCATTTCCTGGTGTTGCTTTTGGTCTGTGTATTTAGTAGCCAGAGCCTTTTTGCACAGTTAGTGGGAGGGGGCACTACCTAAGATATCCTATACTAAACCCCAAACGTTTAACCGTTCCTAGGGATCATTCAGGGTCATCTAGATCCAGAAATCAGAGGGAGGTGCTTCCCACAAAGGTGGGAGGTCAGGACACCGTCCGGCGCCTAAATATGTACCAATATTGATGGGTCTTAATTCCTTGTATAATGACGGTATAAGGTATTTCGCATGAATCTGAAACTGATATGGGCAATTATTATAAGGTACTCTCTATAAGCCCATATATCATCCTAGATTCCATTTCATGTTCTATTTTGTCCAGTATTAGGCCTCAAGTAGGGCCCAGTTTTGAAGCCAGCCAAAAGTCAACGTCAGCATGCGAGGAGCAACGCGGGGTTCCCAAAATAGCGGTACCTATAAGTAATGCAACTGTGGACCCCAAAAGCTTACATAAGCAGGCTGACGCTGCTTTTGCCTGAAGATTGGTTCCTGATCATCCCACTCGGAATTATATCGTTCTTCATGCAGACGATAAAAACTATCATTCCTTAACCGCCGACCATCACAACAATACCACCCCTGGAAACATCACCAGTCATCCCCTGCAGGTTTCTAATTCTTTTTCAGCTCAAGGCCTCCTATCTTCCCACCCCAAGCCCACCCTAGCGTTTCCACAGCCGTTTGAAGAAAAAACTTAGGGGTACTTGGAAATAATCTTTACATTTTGCTTATTATAATCCTAAGGAACAGCAGAAATATTAATTTTTGCTAGGGTTCCAAGTTCCCGTAAAACCTTAAACCGTTAAACCCTAAACCTTTAAACCCTAAACCCAATGAAAAGGGCCAGGGGCTGAAATTTTGGGTTGAGGTTGCATCTGCCACTTCTGCCGAGGGGAATGCGGATTATAACGCTTTGGGGATTGTAGGGTTTGGGGTTTAGGGCTTAGGGTTCAGTGTTTAGGGTTTAGGGTTTAGGGTTGGGGTTTTCGGATTTAGGGTTTAGGGGTTAGGGTTTGGAGTTTAGGGCTATACTGGGTTTCCAGAAATTGTTTAACGAGGAGCATGGTGCCTAAAAAAAGGCAGGAAGGTGTCTATTGGCTTCGTGTGCCATCCCCATACGGACCTATCCCCTTGCATGGTTCCCATATGATTGTGACATCATTCCATGTCTTGCAGGTGTATATGTATATATATTTATAACCACAGACCAAAGACCCTGAATCCTCAACCCTAAGGCTAGCTTTGATTTGAGGAAATACCGGGATGACCATATCCAATGTCAAGAGCAGGTGATTTTGCCGGCTCATGGTTTGTTGTTCACACTCTGGGCTGTCCTCTGCAATGGATCCGCTAAGTCGAGTGGGATTTTGAGACCCTACATCCACCTATCCGCGAAGGAGTTGCTGATGTGGTGTAAGGGCAGTGCAGTTGCTAGCCCAGGTTAGCCAATGCTCAGTCAATTAATCTAGGGGATGTCCCGGGCTGTTGGTTAAAACTTGATTGGTCCGTACACACACGCTGTGCGGATGACAGGGCGCGCCGAAGAAGTACGATTTCACCTTTTCAGGCTCAGACCAGGATGTGGCGCAGGACTGCCTGCAGAGTGTCATTGCGCAGATGGTTTCCGCTGTGAGATGATCAGCTGGACCCCTAGCAAATGTCTAGTCGACTGAGCGGTCAAACAGATGATGTCAAGGTAGCGGATTACACAGCCAATAGATAGATGAGATTGATGGCTCAATTGCAAGCTGCTTTCAGCTCAATGTCAAGACTTCGTGCGTATGCCGATCTCTTCAGTATGAAGTGTAGCTGATGTGTCAGACGGTCCATTGCAGTTGGAAAAGCTTCTGCTGCCACCCCAGCCCTTGCGGGTTTAGACATCGAAAGGCCCAACAACTTAAAGCTGCTTCGCATCCGTTAAAGGTCTAGACCTGCATGTACAGACCTCTGGCAATCTTGCGAAGGTCTCCAGAGCCACAACTTCTGGATCTAAAAACAAACGCGCAGACGCCGATCATCCCAGCATTCCTGAGAAATTCAAAGCCAAGCTGCAAATCGCAGAGGCTTGCTTACAGGGACTCTGACTACCTTCCCTGAAGGGTGTTTCCACGCACTTGCAGTCCCTTTCTGCTATTTGGTGCTGCCTTGTCGCTGCTTAGAAGGGCTGGAAATGGAAATTAGCTAAGTGCTTGGTAACTAGGGTTATCAGGGGTTCTCTGGCTTTAGAATCAGAACTAATAACCTTTTTGGTATTTCCCCGACCATCCAAGTACTAGCTGAATTGTATTGTGGCCGTCAGCGATGAACCACTGAGTCACAGCTTTTGCAGTCTATTGCTATCCGTGGGTATGATTACAGCTCTTTGATGCAGGACTGTGTGGGCTGGTCATCCTTCGCAAAGAATTGGACCTTCGCAAAGCAGGCAGCACAACCTGATGCGCAGCATGAGTATATACTTTAGGTTCACGGGTTCGGGCCATGGATTTCGGTGACCAAAGCCAGGATCCCGTTTTGCAGATAGCCAGGGTTGGTATTGGTGGCATTCCATTGCCAGCTTATTTGGCGTTAGGACATGCCAGATCATGGCTGCATCCGGGAACCTCTGGACAAAATGAAGCAGCCTCGCAAAAGGTCTGTTCCGTCGCCGATTCCAGTAGCTGTTGGGTTACTCATAATATCCTTGAGCCCTGTTTCGAGGAACTGGTCGATCGCGTGCAGTTAGCTCGTTGCTTGCTTCGCTGTGTCGGGACAGTTCCTGGCAGCAAGTCATCAAATAGCCCAAGCTTTTGTCAGTTCTTGCCAAACCACTCTGGCTAGTTGTGTACTAGAGCACCACCAAGTAGTAGCAGAATGAAAGGAACATGTTTATTTTGAATGGAGACCCTACTATAATCACCACTACCCCTTCTTGTCATTACAAGTGGTGCGGTCCTAAGAAGCTGTTCTATTTCCGTCCTGCAGACTAGCATTGCACCTCATGTTGCCCTTTCAAAAGGACAGCTGTCATTCTGTGACTTTTTCGGGGGTTCCTTGTTTGGTGGTGAACTGCCCGTGCCTGTTGCTTGTAGCAGGGAATGGAAGAAGCCAAACATGCAAACAACGAATTGGGGATTATGTAGGGCTGCTTTAGGGGTCCAGCTCTCTACTCCCTAATGGCGGTCAACATTACTAATAACTCGTAAGTCCTGTGCAGTGGTTTCTGAGACCTCTCAACTTGTTTTGGGTTCCCCTGATGTTTTTTGAGGCCGCTATGTGCCTTGCGTTGCCCACTCAATGCTGCGTGATCAAATTTGCCTCTACATAGTCATCGGTTTTGTCAGGCGGGGAACGGGAAGGATCCCAGATCTGGAACAGAGTCCAAAGCCACAGTAAGTTCCTGAACCCGCTTCAGAAGGTAGACCATAGACCTGAGAGGTTATCAAAAGCATGCTCCCCTTTGGGGATCCCATTATGTTGGGCTCCTAAACGGTTGGGCACCCAAGAAAAGCATATTCTTTGCAACTTGCCATCTCGTTCATCCACCAGTTCCTTTCCCCTCGCAGACTAGCTGCCAGTAGAGAAGGGAGGAATGCATCCCTGTAGTCATCTCCTCCCCTAATATAAAACCCCCCACCCCCGGAATAGGGTTTAGGTTTTAGGGTTTAGGGCTTAGGGTCTACAATATATGGGCAATATTCGGGGCAGATATATATATATATATTGTATTATATATATGTATATATATATATCCCATTCCTCCCAGTATTGCAATAATGTCTATGTTCCTTTCCACTCGGTCATTCCTCACTAACAGCAGCAAGCTCAACCCCAAGTCCCTAATTCCAAATCTTTGTACATATGTATATATATGTATGTGTACATACATATCCAGATATCCCTAAACACCCCTCGATGACTAACCCTAATCCCCTAACTCCCAAACCCTAGGCCCTATAACCCCGTAACTCTATAACCCCTAACCCTAATCCCCGAACCCAAAACCCTAAACCCCATAGCCCTAAACCCTATAACCTTAAACCCTAAACCCTATATTTATATAGTCCCCCTTGAGTAAATGGAATATGGCTTTGGGTATATTATAGCAAGATCCCCATATACCCCATATTCTATCTACCGAAGGGGCACTATAAACCCTAAACCCTAAATCCTAAACCCTACATAGTAGTTTCCATGTTCTTTTCCATTTCCCTATATAGCCTCCAAATACTATAGCTGTTTCCATCTTCTTCTCCATTATCCCGATATGACCCCACCCCCCAAACCCTAAACCCTATAACCCTATGACCCCTTTGAACAGACAGCAAGACAGGCGCTCGAAGTTATGTGCGGAGAGCTCCGCATGACGGGAGTCCTGGTGGCGACGAAGAACAAGCAAGGCAGAGCCCTGGCTCTTAGGGGTTTGGGCTATATGGGATTTAGGGTGATAGAGGCTTAGGGCTTTAGGGTTATAGGGTAATAGAGGCTTAGGGCTTTAGGGTTATAGGGTAATAGGGCTTCAGGGTCTAGGATTTCGGGCTTAGAGCTCAGGATTTAGGATTTCGGGCTTAGAGCTTAGGATTTTGGGTTTTACGGTTAAGGACTTGGAGTTTAAGGCTTAGGATTTAGGGATGGCTACGGCTCAAGGGTTTTGGCCCGAGCCTGGTTCCTGGAGTGTCATTAGTGTCTATGGATTAGATCTAATGTCGGGCAATGGACAAGAGCTGGCGTTACCATCCCCTGCTGGGAGTCCAGAAAGCAAGAGGATGCGTACCCAAACTGGAAATCCAGATGCTGAGTTAGACGAACTGATTCCAGCCAATGATTATTCGCGATCTCTCAAGGAAAATGGTGCTCCGGAATGGGCACTGACTCTCCATGAGGCTTTCCAGGGACAACTGGATAGATGCGTTGGGCTTGTATCAGGGTTCCATGACAGACTGCAAGGGCTTGAAAGGCAATTCCAAAGCGATCGGGCAACGAGGGCAGAGGAGAGTGCGAGGATTGAGCAGCGACTCACCCAGCTGGAGCAGTTAGCAAAGGGGGGTCAAGCCATGCCTGCACCGCCAAGGGTATTCTCAGATACCAGTAAGCGAGGAGAGTTCTCAGCTGTGCCGCCGCCAGAGAGCTGCCAAGTTGGGAATATTACTAGTCAAGCAACAACATCACTAGGCCAGTCTACTGATTACAATCATGTGGTCATTGGCGGATGGCCAGATGGCTCTAAGAGAGACACCATTATTCAGCAGACTCAGAAAATCCTGGCTACACACACCCCAGCTCTGGAAGTGACGGATCTCATTGTGTACGGGAAGAGAGCTTCGTCATGCCACCTTTTCCTCAATCCAGTTGAACATGCAAGGGCACTCCAGCGATATGAAGCTATCAGACAACAACTTCACGACCGTCATCCAGCAGAGGGCCACCCTAACGGACAGAGAGTGTGGTTCACTGCTTCGAAGCCGCGAGATGTCCGCATGCTACACAGACGCACGATGGGAGCCAGAACTCTTGTTGAGACTTTCCTGCGCAAAATCGGCAGCAGCCTAGAGATCGAGCCTGAATGGAGCAAGGCGTTGATCTGGGTTGATTCCAAAAGGATTGCAGCGGCAGAGTGCTCCACCTTGATGCTCCCAAGCAATGGACACAAAACCATCGCTGTTTCCACAGATAGCTCTCAACCCCAGGCTCTTTACCACTTCAATGTCACTGCCTTGTCAAACCTAACAGGTGCCGCTGAGCAGGACATCGAGCAAGCTATCTTCAATCAGCAGCCTTGAGAACTCCCACAAGGGATGACCGCCACATCGTCCCTCGATGCTTTGCTCCAGATTTGCACCTGGAACACGGCTGGTAAGGACCATGTGCAGGCCGCAGAATTCATCTTCATGGACCACTATCCAGAGGCTCTCTTCTTCCAAGAAGTCGGTCGCCTACACTCAGACGCCGCAGCTTCGTGTACAGGTGGTGTGCATGCTCAGGAGTTACGTGAAGTATCCCCCAATCCTGATTCTGATCTTTCCTCGTACAGGGTCTTCCTTGGTGAGTCTGAATCCTACTTGTCACAGGTGATTGCCATTGATGGTGATATCGTTCTAAGCGTGCAAGGCACCCGTATTGGCAAGAGATTCGTGGCAGTGAGATTCAGGCATTCACTTTCTGGCCAAAGGATTCTACTAATTAATGTGCATTTTCCGCACAGCAGTGACACGGACGTTGTGTATGAAGAATCTATGCAGAACCTTATTTCCTTTATTATGCAGTATCCTTCCCATACTGTCTATATTGGTGGCGACTGGAATTCTGAACCGGGACAACCCAGACATGACCTGATTGCTATTCCCATGTCTCTATATGGTGCTACCTTTTGTGTGCCGTCACAGCCTACGAGATTTGGGCGGAATAGCAGCAGGGTCTATGACTACTTTGTAGAGGTGCTAGCCACAGCTTCGTCTTGCTGCAGTGCGGACAGGAATGCAGACACGAGACCCTCGGTGATCCCTCAATCTGCTGAGTCTCTTTCGTCTGACCATGCTGCAGTGCTTTGCACATTCACTCTGCCTCCTACCGAATCCTCCCTGCATACTCCCGGTACCTCACGGCAGAGCAGAGTATTGACAAGAACGCAATGCGCAACGTGGTCGGTCAATCGCTCGAAGCTTCAGGAAAAACTTCGCAGTGGCGTCATCGAAGATGACACCCCAGGAGAGCTACAGAGACAGTGGGCCTCCTTCAAGGGACTTGCTCACCAAGTGTGCCACAGGACGCCAAGCTTGAAGTATAAGGACTCCCCGTTCCTTAAGCATCTTTGTTCTCTTCGTAGAGTTGCAGCGGATCCTCAGCACAGAACTGACCTTTCCAGGCAAATCATTGCGATCAGAAGGCATGAACGTGATCAATGGTGTCAACAAGTCCTTTTACGTGCAGCTCAGGTAGACTATGAAGCAGTGCGAGCCCACTTTCGGTACATCACCCCTAAGACGAGTCTTGATAGCGCTATCGCTGCCTACAACACAAGGGAACAATTTGTTGACGCCGTTCATCAGTACTTCTATGGAAAGCTTGGTGGCAGGCAACTCATTGAGGAGGGAAACTTACAGATTGGTTATGGGGGCAATCTCCAAGGCAGTATTTCACCCTTCCAATGCGAGGAAGTACAGACCGCAATCTCTTCAATGAAGCCTCGTAAAACTTCTGGTCCTTCAGGAGTCTCCACGGATTACATTAGAGCGGTTGCTGAGACGGAACCTGGCCTTCGGTGTATCACGAACATCCTCAACGAAATGGGGAACAAGGGTGCACTTGATGAACAGAGACTTGCACAACTTGTACTGGCTCCTAAGCGCATCAACATTGCACTTCCCAAGGACTTCAGACCCTTGACGCTTATGGAACCCATCCATAAGCTTTTTATGACACTGCTGATTAGACGCTTGCAGTCCTCCTGGGACCAGTGGCGGGAAGTGCAGACAGATGTATGCCGACTGCATGGATTGCCTATGCCAGAAGATGACAAACCAATACATGAAGGCACTTGGGGCGCGTGGCTTCCGCCTTGCAGGGTTTCTGTTCCGTGGTACTTGGGGGTTTGGTTTTGGTCTGATGATGAGCACTGTTCACTCAAGTGGCTGTCGCGAACTCATGGCTGGTGCCAACTTGGGTGGACTTGTAGTCCGGTGGAAGCAGTATCAAAATTCTTGCTGCATCTGCCATTGATGGATCATCAGATGCCGTTTGCCATCCAACTGCTATGTGCTGATGAGGAACTTTTGGGTCAACTTCAGTCATTGCACCGTGTATCCATGAGCGCCTCTTCAGTGGTGCTGCTTGAGAGGGTTCCTCCTTCGTGGCTTAGTCGGGTTTTGCGCCTTTGATTGGTTTCCTGGGTTTGGGTGTTGGGATTCTAGATTTCGTGGCCGGCTCAACACGAGCTGTGCTTCTTGACTTCGCGGCTGCAAGCACCTTGGTGAGACCGTGCGAGAGAGAGAGGGTTAAGGATTTCGGGCTTATGGCCAAGGATTTAGGGCTTTAGGGTTTAGGATTTCGGTTTTAGGGCCTAGGATTTAGGCTTTGAGGGTGTAGGGTTTCGGGCTTAGGGCTTAGGGTTCTGATTTTGAGAGCTGAGGATGTCGGGTTCAGGGCTGGCTCACGTTCTGGATTTCGGCTTGGGGTTTAGGATTTCGGGCTTTGGGGTTTGGGATTTCGGTGTTAGGGCTTAGGATCTAGGGTCTGAGTGAGGGTTTGAATTCGGTTTGGGGGTTAGAACTTAGGGTTTAAGGTTCAGGTCCTACGGGGACTCCATAAATGTGGTCCCGTAGTACGAGACCATCTGAGCTACTGTCATTATCAGGTATATGAAGGGCCCTTTAACAGTGGACATGGACGTCCCTCTCAGGAGTGTAGCATAGAAGCCCTTAACCCTAAACCCTAAAGTATGTTTGAAGACAATATTGACCGTAGATGTGGGGCCTTGGGCACTCCAGTTCTGAGGAGTTCATTTGGGAGTTTTGCAGAGTTGCCCCTGTGTAGTCTTTACGGGAGACCTCAACAATCTTCTTATGGTCCCTATACGACCCCTATTGTGAAAAAGTTAGGTGGTTAAGCTTGAGAGTTTAAGGTTAAGGGCTTGTGAGGTGTACGAACGGAGGAAGAAAGAGTCACGTTTAGGGCTTCTAGTGTTAGATAGGGTTAGTGTAAGCTGCTTTTGTATACGCTGCCCCCGTGGATGAGTTTGGCCTTGGTAGAAGCACGAAGGAATGGTTTTATCGAAGCTCACCTCAGGTAAGCAAGCAATGAACGAATGGATCCTTATGGTAATTCCCATATAATCCACAGTTATAGAAAAGTTTCCATTTGTCTTTTCCCTTCTTCCATTCCTTGCTAAAAGGCTGCTGGAAAGTGCTCAGACGCAACCCATGTGGCTTGCCCGTTGCAATTTCGTAGTGTTTGGCAATCACATTGTGTGCAAGCTCCTACTGCCCTCAGGATATAAGCCATGTCTGGTTCAAGACAAGCTCAAGCCACCAATTTGAAAGCAGTGCTGTCAATGTGTCATCTGCTTGTTATTCCACTCTGATGCATCTGTATGGTATCGACTAGACGCCTCTCGCCTTCGCAGGTGTGCGTACATTGACTCCACCCCTCCACCCTAGCTGCAAGACATTCATTGCTTGGGATGCTGGGTGGCACCGCCTTAATCGCACATGCTTTCGCTCAACCACCGCTTCAGTTGGCTTGCTGCAACATCGCAGACATCATATCATGCATGAGCTCCTAAGTTTAGGGTTTAGGGCTACTAAGCCATAGCATCATTGCAGCGATGACGGGCGTCGAGACAGCGCTGCCCGGAGAAGATCACCGCCCTGTGTTCTTTGCCATTTCTGCGAGTTTCTTTTGCTTGTTCTTGCCCCTTGGCAGACAACTCTGAGGGGTCCGGAAGGGTTTAATGGGTTAGGGAACTTACTTATCATGGGTTATTATAGGGTATCATGGGCTTATGAAAGAGCTATAACGTATTGCATAACTCCAGGGTCCCAGAGACCATGTTCGAATCAGGTTCACTTGTGTCTTTAAGCTTTCAGACTTGGACTTTTGGACATGTTTACGAACATTTCACATGCACATTGGTAGTTTCCGTACATATGGGGACCCCAAGGTGCTATAATCAATCATCCTTGTTGTAGGGACTCTCAGAAGCGGAGCCCAAATTTTCGGAAGCTACCAACCGAAGCTTTGGCGAGCATGAAGTACTCAAGCAGCCCATGTCGCACTAATAGAAAACAGCGGGCCACAAGCAGCGACAGCAATCATGTAGGTTCACATTGGTGCTCTTTGCTTCGCACTTCATGACGAGAGCTTCAACTAAACCGCTCAAGCCTAAACCAGGCCCCCGGGCATCACAGGTACTACAGCTTCTTCGCGCGCTTTGCAGTTCTCATCTACACGCACTACGGACTGGATGGTCGGGAAACTGGGCTGCTGTTAGGGAACTTGACAAAACACGATAATAAGGCTATATAGTAGATAAATTGTAACTTCAAGGGTTTCCTTGTTACAGTAATCGAATTTAAGTTCCTTAAGCCCTGAACCCTGCATCCCGAACCCTAAGTCCTAAACTCTCAAACTAAGTTCCCCGAACAGCAACCCAGGAAATTGGGGCCATCGGACTTCTGAGCATCCTTGCCAGCATCCCAGCCTCTTCGTTTTGGGGAGCCTGGATGACTATTCAGCGTTTAAGATTTAGGGGTTAAGGTTTCGGGGCTTAGAGTGTAGGGGTTTAGGGTTTGGGGTTTAGGGTGTAGGGGTTTAGGGGTTCAGGGTTTAGGGTTTAGGGTTTAGGTCCTGGCGTCTTCTGAGTGTTCACCCACGTCAAATGTACATTCGGATTCTATACCCATCTCCTGCATGTGATTAAGGCAGTCTCTCAACATGATCAAAACTCTAAACCCTGATATCCCTCGGGCTCCCCACCACTTCGATTGCATTGTTTTATGAGGGGTTCCCAAAGTTAGGGGTCCCAAAGTTAGGGGTACGTTTTTGGAGGTCCCCGCAATAGGGATTTTGGTATTTTGGGGTCTATATTGGGGTCGCGTCCCTCATTTAGGGAAGCTGTCAGATATACCTGGCGTCCCAAATTGCAAAAGAGCATAATTCCTAAACCTTACCAAAAAAACATGTTCATCCCTCAATCCGAATCCCTAAGCCCTCATCCCATCCTAAGCCTTAAAGCCAACCCTAAGCTCAAAGCCCAAGCGCGACGCACGTAAACCTGTACCCTAAAACACAAATCTCGAAACCCTCATCCTAATCCTGTCCCTACCCAGTTTCCACGTAATTTTCGATACCCTTGTCCATTTGATTCTCCATCATTCGTATTAACTGCACCCCCATGTCCTAACCCAAACCCACCTAGGAGTCGTGGCAGACCGCACAGGCCGAAGAAAGCTGGTCTTGGCATTCTGCCTGGGAATGGCCGCTAGACTGAATGAAGGGTTTAGGAATTGGAGTTTAGCTTTCTGGTGGTAAGTAGGGAATGAGGGAATATGATCCCTCAAAAATCTATTCCCTTGCTCCCTACTACCTACTAACCCCCAGTAAGTTAGGGTGTAGAGTTAGAATTTAGGCTAGCCTGTAGCCCGGCTCTGTTCTATTCCTTAAGTACCCTTCGATTACTTGAGGGCACCTTCTCTTGAGCAGCCGCCCGATGCCTGCAGCATGCAGCATGCTTGCCCCTTACTGGTCAATTGTTTCCAGGAAGGGTCAGAAGCCGCAAAGGAGTTTTGCAGCAGTTAAGGGTCCTGTTTGCCATGTACATACAGACAGGGTTCTAGTATTCTTGAGCATGCAAGAGGGCCCCCTACCTTTTGGAAATGACCATGTTGGAGAACTAGTTAGTGGAGAGTTGGGCTTTCGAGGTCTGATTGGTACCATCAGATCGACCAAGGCCACAACATTCCAGACCTTACTTTGCTTGGCCCCGTACATCGAGACTTGATCGCTCTTAGCAGTTTTTGGCGGTCCGATTTGCTAGCCAACCAACTTTAAGGAAAGAAACTTTGCATTTCCGGAATGTTCCAAGCATGTCGCAGGAGGACCATACCTACCGCTTCGCCTACTGCTGTACCATGATGGTCTGCTACACAGCCGCCAGGGGCAACGACTATGGCCAGCTCCGAGGTATCACCATGACCCACAGCAAAGGTTATAGGACTTATCTGGAGTTCGAGGGTAGGTATAAGTGGACATGCAAGCCAGTTGTAAACCTACTGAGGTGATCGATCATAAGTACGGTAATAGGTGGATTCTTTTCACACCGAACCTATTTCGGACTCATATACACCTAAATAGTTGATAAGAAGACCTCGGACACTCTTGAAGACCGTTGAACATTAAGATTGCACTTCTGGAATCTAGGGCAGAGGGATCTCGGGATTAGGATCTCATGCTAGTGACTTGATAGTTGGAGTAGGTTTTCAACTATACAGCAGACACGAGCCAGAGCGAGAGAGGTAGAGATTGGAGAAACTGAGCGTGCCGGTCATGTATTTGTGCTTGCTTCAAAATATCTGTAAAGGTCCTATTTTTTCGAGCCATGTAATGGTTGTGAAGCCAATCTCAGCATTTTGGGCTGATACGCGGAATTAGGGGAGCATGGCTGTCGTGGGATCCCATGAAAGAGTAACCTTGCTCTGGGCCCTGCCAGTGCGACACTCTAGCAAATCTTCCTGGTCTCAGCAACCTAGGTGGTTCGGCAGCCACGCGTACCCAAACCCATGCACTGAATCTAGGAAGTGTAAGGTACTTCTCAGAGTAATGCCTAACAAGGGCCCTGCCCTAAACCCTGTTTGAAGACACTCCCAGTCAAGGAGAGCCTTGGAAAGATTCAACCGTCAGGGTGCCTATGGGAATCTTCGGCTGTGGGGTGCGGTGTCTTGGGGCATTGCTCATCCAGTTCTGGGGTGGCTATTGGACGTGGAGCATGGGCAGCTGCAACTGGTTTGCTGTTAAGGAGCCTAAAATAAGTCAGTAAGCACGGATAGATATATACATACATATGAATATATGCACAATACAAACGATATGGGTTCCATATTCACCCATTAATTAACTTGTTTAATAGCAACCCAGGCAACTGCTCTTTGTCGGAAACGCTCTAAGTGCATTTTTGGCCGTGGCCTGCTTCTCCTTGCTGCTTCAGTCGCGCTGGACGGACGAGGGCGTGCGCAGGCAGGAAACTTCCGGGAGCTGTTCGGGAGATGCCGCGCAGGAAGCCGGGCGCATGGCAAGGATTTTATACGAATTTGGTGCACGCCATACGAGTTTGGGGCTTGGGGTTTAGGGTGGTTCGGCTCCAGGACCTCTTGATATGTCTGAGTGCCCAGTGTTGGTCTTTGCTGGCGAGACTCCTTTGAATAGTAATCGGTGACATTTGGAGGGTGCTTTAGTTGCTGTAGCTGCAGGGCCTGGAGCTCCTGGAAATCCCCCCAAGTAAATGCGCTTTAGGGTTTCGGTTTTCGAGCCAAGGAGGATGAGGTGCAGCCCCAGCCAAGGGAACAAGCCTCCTTGCGGGCCCTGATTCGTATCATTTTCTTCAAGCCAGAGATGATCACATGGCTCCTTTGTGCCGCAACTCAGGCACTTAGGGGCTTGGGCTAAGGGTCTAGGAATATGAGTATGCTTGTTGCCTGGACTGCGTGCTGCAGACTGCATGGGTGGGATTTGTATTATGATATTCACGTTCTTTCTGCTGTCATCCTTGCTATTCCTCTTCCAGTGCTTGCCAGGCCATGGGTATGCAACACGTGTTTCAGTTCCTTTTCCTGTACATGCAACAGCGCTTCCATTCGACCGACATCCTCATGGGATTCAGTGTTACTGTCACGGTCCTCTTTGAGATCCCAATTTTCGCTGTCAGTGAGAAGGTCGTCCCGAAGCTGGGGCCAACAATTCTCATTGCTATAGCCATGGGAAGTTTCGTCGTACGCGTGCTGGGCTACACGTTAGTCCCCAGTGCAGCTTGGCTACTCCTGCTCGAGCCCTTGCATGGTGTCACGTACAGCTGCTTCACTCTCGCGACGGTGCATTACTTGAACGAGCACGTGCCCATGCATATGATATCCACCGCGCAAGGCTTCATGTCTTCTGTCACAGCATGTGGGTCAGCAGCAGGTGCTGTACTTGGCGGATGGGTGATGGATCTTCCCAATGGAGGTTTGATTCTTTTCCGCTCCGACACAGTCATCATGACTTTTGTTATGCTTCTCTTCCTGGCCTCCCAAAGGAAGTCTTGCCAGAGAAGGCCCGAGACGCTGCTGGATGGAGAAGCTCCGCAAGTCAGCAGCTCTTGATCAAAGTCGTTCATGAGTTGCTGCTCTGCGACACGCGTGGCCAATTCCAGAAAAAGCAGGGCAAGCTTCATCAAACACAGCCCTGGGCTGATAAGCCATCTTATATGTGTACTAGCACAGACAAGTCTATTGTATCACCTCGAAGGAGTTTTATTCTCAAATTAAGGACTCCTTTTCGGGTGTCCCTGCGACAAGGGTTACAGTATATTGAGGTCTCTGCTTGCGGCTTCCCCCTTATACCCTAAACCCTCAAAGCTAAACCCCAACTTAGAATCTGGGTTACTCCAGAACTTCAAAACTCATCGTGCAGAGCTGGGTTTCGCTTGCTGACCTTCCTTGTGGAAGACGCATTTGTATTCTTCACAGGAATAAGGATAGTGCTTTAGGGTTTTGGGTTTTATGCGCGGAAGTAGTCGGAACCTTTAACTATGGGCATCCCCCAGCTGAAGCCCATACTGTTGGGAGGCCCTGCAAGATTTCAGTCAGTCAACAGCCATGCGGTTTCTTGCCAGTTCTGCATGGCAAAGGCTTCCCCCACATAATCGGCAGGCCTGAATCTCGCGAAAAATCCAGACACAAAACGCAGTGCTGAGGGGTTAGGTTCTAGGGTTTAGGGCTTAGGACACCTAAACCCCCAAAGCCCCCAAAACCCCTACACGCAAGTCTACACCGGCCTGACAGGCACCAAAGCATGCAGCATACCTGCCAGCTGCAATGGCTTCTTTGACAGTTTACGCACTTTAGAGCGCTTGGGGTTGTTTAGGGTCTAGGGTGGCTTAGTGGGTTCAGGGCCTGATTGACTTGGGTGGGCAGTGGTAATGAGCAGGACTACCTACCTCAAGCTAGCAAGGAATGACGGCATTGTTTGTGATAGTAGTCCGTATACAATCCCGAAAACACAAGAGGTTCCATTTTTGCGGGTCATTTTTCAGTTGAAAGTCTTAGATTATCTTTAACTGAAAAAAACCTATAGAATCCCGAATAATATAAGAGGTTCCATTTTCTTTTCTATGCCTTCATCCCCTGCTCACCAGAGGCATGCTAACAGTAGCTTGTCGCCAGGCCTGTGGGCAGTTGTCAAAACCATGACGTCCCGTGCGGGACACTGTGTGGTACCTATGGGGTTATTTCAGGATTATATAGGCGGTACCCATAGCTAGGATTGAGCTGATGTAGCCCTGAACTCCAAACATCCAGCTTCTGTTTGATAACTTTCAGGGTGCTCACGCGCATGGCTATGACTGTGCAGTAGATCACCCCTAACCCCCCCCCACCGCCCCCATAATAGATACACGCAATACACTGCCATTGACTATTGGGGGGATATTTACTTCGGGGGGGGAGGGGAGAGGAGTTTATGTATTGTGAATCTTTCGGAGGGGTCGTTGATGGCAGGTGCCAGGGGTTCCACTAGCTAGTTGCTTCGTCCCTTGCTCATCTCACTTGCATTGGTTTCTGCTTTACCTTGCACGTGCATGTTAAACCCGAAAAGTCACTTGAGGCTTAATTACCCAGACGACCTTCTTGAACCAGGATGAGTTTTTCTCCTATGTGACGCCTGGCTTCACTCAAGACAGCAGGGTGTGATTGGGGGATGCAAATCATAGGTCCATGTGCACCGGCCGCACATGATGTGGGTATATTGTAACATGCAATAACCTGAGACCCTGGACCCCCAGACCCCCCCAGCGTCCACCATGGAAAAAACCAGCCCCGCCCCAAGAGCTTCGGCTAGGGTTAGGGTACCAAGGAGAACTTCTCCAGGTACCTGGCCTCTCGTGGGTGCTACCATACTCCTGGCTGTGGGAAGGCAGGCGAGCGTGCTGGATCGACCTGCGCCATCGGTGAAGCCCTAGACTGCGCGGTATTCTTGTAATGGGAGCTCAGCTGAGGAAATTATAGGTACCTTCAAAGGTGATTATAAGCGACATGCGGAGTTTAGGGGTTTAGGGTTTAGAGGTCTCGCAAAAGTGGGTACCTTTTTTGGGGGTCCCTAGAATAAGCAGCATTGTATTTTGGGTCTATATTGAGGTGGGTAATAATTGTAGCCACATGAAAAGCCACAATAACATCCTACACGAGAACCACAAATAATAACGCGAGCAATAATAGCAGTGAGTGAGTGAGTAAGAACAAGAAAACGACTAAACCCTAAGCCCCTAAACCCTGAACGCCTCAACCCTAAACCTCTAAACCCTAAACCCCAAACCCCCAAAACCCTGAACCTTTCAGGAAGCAAAGTCGCTTCCTCTTCCTGCCGCAAGTCCACGACGCGTCGCCGCGCGTCATCACGCAGGCGCTGGCGCTCGATGTGCGCCTCGTCAAAACGTAGCCCTCCGCCTGGATCAATGTTAGGATCCTTGATAGGGGGATATAGGGATTATGTAGGGATATCATTGTTATAGGGATATATAGGGTCTTGGATCCTTTATTATACTTCTTGGGGTATGGGATTCCTTATATTTGTGTACAGAGGATCCTGCTTCTCTTTCTAGGGTAAATTGGGCTAAGAGACATGGAAAGGAAATCTGTAGGGCTCCTTTTGGGGTTTAGGGTTTAGGACGATAGTTGGGGGGGGAGTGTGCAGGGGAGGCATTAGTCTTCAGATCGCACGCCAGGGCCTACCATGAGCCCAGACTGGATACCGCACAACGTTACATGCAAGTGACTTGGTAGTTTCCCAAAAAAGGGAACCCCCAATATAGACCCTAAAATATCATAGTGCTTATTATAGGGACCCCCAAAATGGTATCCCTCACTTTACCCACACCCCCCCTATTTGCCCGCAGCGTCTTCATGTTACGTGCGCATCCACGGTCATAGCATCCGTATAAATACTTCCACAACTGCAAGATTACTGTTATTTGCAGCGAAACAAGATACTACCGAATGCATGCCGGCACCTATAATAACGTTCACTTCGACCGCTCCACAACCACCAAAAC
>CAJNIZ010047443.1:9057-31874 GCA_905231905.1 Symbiodinium pilosum | reverse complement strand
CCCCCCCACCCCCCCTCCCCCCTCCCTCAGGCCTGGACAGTTGCGGATTGTAACCACTTCTAGTAAAACTTTGCACACAAGGTTTAGGATTTAAGGTTGAGGTTTCCAGTTTTAGAAAATTCCAAGATGGGTAGTCTCCGTTTAAGACTTAGGGTTTAATCTATTGGCTTTGTACACCACTCCTAGATGCTACCTGGTTCTGTGGAATTCTTGGTTTTGGGTTTAGGGTTTAGGTGGTTTAGGGTTTATGGGGGTAAGGGCTATCGACTACCAACCCATAAACGCCTTCAAGCTACTGTTGTTAAGCGAATACGGAAGCTGAGGGTCTGCGTTGTCCCCATTCAACGTAGACTCTACCTTGAATGGGGGTAACCTCATAGTTTAGTATATTATGGTATATTCTAGTGTATTATATTATAGTATCATACGTTATAGTATATCTTAGTATATTATGGTATATTACCGTATATCCTTTTCAGAGCCCATGCGGACGCCCCTGGTAGACTCTCCCTGTAGACGCCTTTAAACGAGCAGCGGTCTTTGTAATGTGAGGTTCCGGCTTCAACATTAGGCTTCAGGAGGGCAATCTTGCACCTTTGATAGTGTAGTTACCACCATATAGGAGTTTCCTAAAATTAGGGGTACCATTTTGGGGGTCCCCATATTAAGGATTATAGTATATTGGGGTCTATATTGGGGTCCCCCTATTTTGGGAAACCATCATATGAGTACGTAGCTGGGCGAAATATCCTACATCCATAGTATAGGTCTCTGGTCCAGGGGTTAGGGCGGTGGGGCTTAGAGACTTAAGGATTTAGGGCGTAGAGATAAGGTTTAGGGAGAAATTTAAGTCTAGGATTGCTATCGCTTACCTACGGACTAATCAGATGATACGGGCTTCTGCACCAGCAGCGCAGGGTAAACTCGAAACCAAATGAGACTGGTACTTAGACAACCCTTGCGTTACTAAGACACGTGGACAATCCAAAGCCTCAAACTCAACCAAACCCAATGGAAGCTGAATTTCATGTGGAGAAGTTTCTGGGGCTGTATGTACCATAAGGTTTATAGAGACCCCTAATAAGGGTCAAGGTACCCAAATACTGGGATTTTAGGTACCCGAAAGCCTTGTTATCTGGGTACTTGGACCCTCACTGGCTTGCTGTTAAGGAACTTAAACGAAGTTACAGTAGTGGGTGTATATATATATATACAGTAGTAAATAAAAGCTTTCCCCAATATAGTGACCTCAGTTAAGTTCCTTCACAGCAACCCAAACCTCTGGGAGGATCAAAAAATTAGATCCCCTAAATAGACCCGTCATAACCCCTATAGAATCCTTACATAATTTCCCCTATGCTTCTAGGGGATCTAATTTTTAGATCCTTTTGGGGGTCTGGGAAACCAGCTTAAGGGGACACGAAGGAACAGGGACCCCAATACAGACCCCAAAATACTATAGTCCTTATTATGGGACCCCTAAAAAAATACCCCTAATTTTGGGAAACCCCCAAGTTCCTTAACAGCAAACCAGCCTAAGGGGACACTAAGGAACAGAAGCCCACACCCACTCAGGGAGCTGAGTGGCATTGCACGCTGCAAGGCACGACATGGTCGAAGGTGCCTAAGCTACTGTTGATGGATGAAATCTTGCACACCCTAGGGGACCTGGATTATCGTAATTCCTAGGACTTTAGGGACTTAAGGTGGTGCAAGATTTCATTCATCAATAGTATTGTGTTCCAAGTTTGGGGTTTAGAGTTTAGGGTCGAAGCCATTTTTCTTACTGGGGAATGAAGGAATGGAAAAGACCTTGGCAACGACTATACTTAGCACGTTATATACCGACTCCTATAAGAATCCATTCCTTCATTCCTAGCTAGCCCAATGTAAGTCGATCAGAGTTATTCGCAACCTTCACGCCTAGCTTGCCCTGCATCATGACAGCTACAAACCTTGCTGTCCTTCGTACTAAGCAAAGCCCCAATTGTCCAGATAGCCAAACATTAGCGCCTTAAGTAGCAAAACCATTCAGATGGTATAGTGTTTGGGACCTAAAACGAACAATTGTTGGGGGTACTTCGACACTAAAATCAACACTATATCCCTGCATACCCCCATGTATCCCTTTAAAACCAAAGTATTTGGGTACTTGCACCCTCCACCCCTAAACCCTAAACCCTACAACCCTAAAATCCTTAACCACAAATCTAGACCCTAACCCTGAACCCTAGAACCCTACAACCCTAAAATCCTTAACCCAAAGTCTAAACCTAAAACCATCGGTAACCCTCCAACCCTACAGCCTACAGCCGTAAAATCCTTTACCCAAAGCCTAAACCCTAAACCCTGAATGCTGCAATCGAAAAGGGCAAGATGCCCCGCAGCAACGACACAAAGGCCGCGCTGGTGCCGCGGAACTTGAAGACCAGTCGAGCCAGACCCTGTCTACAGCTCCGATGTCTTTGTGGTTTAAGGTTTAGGGCTTATCTAGACCATCCAATGTAGTACCTTTTTGGTAGTCCTAATCAGAGTCCTAGCCAAAAACCATGCAAGAACTACATGGGAGGGTCCAGGTAGGGGTTGTTACTCCCATGTGGCAGAAGAAGTAGGAGTAGGAGTGGGAAAGCAGTACGAGGACTAGGAGGTGGAGGAGGATAAGTTGCACCAGTAGCATGATGTCAAAGGTGTTGGGGGTTTCCCAAATTAGGGGTACCTTTTTGGGGTCCGTATAATAAGGACTATAGTATATTGGGGTCTATGTTGGGACCCCCTTATTTAGGGAAACTACCTGTAATGAGAGTGGGCTTGGGCTGAGGCTTAGGGCTCGAAGTTCATGGTTCCACAACCCTGCCCAAACAGCATTCTCAATCCTACTAAAAGGCCTGAAGCTTCAGACGCCAAATTAGGAGCCGTCAGAAACCCTCATCCTTGAACTCTAAACCTCTAACCACGTCTGGAATGTCTTGTCTACAGCGATCTGTGACCTTGAAAAGCTCAGGTCTGAGGATCCCAGGATCCCAAGGGGTCCAGTACCCAAATAATGCGGCGTGAGGTCCCAAATAGTAGACGCTGAATGGTTTTTAACCCTAAGCCTATAGAGACTAAATGGGCGCCTGGACCCTTCGGGCTTGCGGTGTCTTCACTGCAATCCCGGGTTTAGGGCCTGGGGGCTTCAAAAACACCCTTAGACCCAAATCACAGCCCTCCCACTAAGCTCCTTCCGTAGGTTTAGGGTCTCGGTTTTGAGTATCTGGGACCACTCAAGAGCCCATGTCTTGGATAGTTGCATGGACCCTACAGTAAAGCCTACATCTCCCTGTAGTACATATTCACCCTTTTCCTGGTACCTTTTGTCACTCCCCCACTTCCCCCTGTTTCAGCCTTGCTCATGTCATGTTGCTGTCTGGGATGACTTGCCTGCTGGTTCTGGTAAGACCGGATCGCTGCGAAAAGAATGCTCAGCGTCACCTTGCATCCCATTCCTGAAGCAATGCTCTGGATATTCTGGTTTAGGGCCTTGGGCTTAGGGTTTAGGGCTTAGGGTTTAGTGCTTAGGGTTTAGACCTTAAGGTTTAGGCTTTAGGGTTTAGGTCTTAGGTTTTGGGATGCATTCCTGAGGCAACACTCTGGGCTTTAGGGTTTTCGATTCGAGGTTCGGTCTTGCCGTAGAGCTTGGGATTCTCTATGCCAGATTGTTGTCAATGTTGCTCTACAGCGGATTCTGCGGTTTAAGGTCCTAGGTGGCTTCACACGAAAATGTTCAAGGATTTACAGGTGGGAACCTAAGTCGCTGATTTTCCTGCCTGTTTCAAGTATACACTAAACCCTAAATCCTTTTGATGCACCGGCCAAAACCTGAAAACTGATAGGCCCTCAACCCGAGGAAAAGTGGCCAAGGCGGTTTAGGGTTGGGGGTTTTGGCCTTAGGGAGGGAAGCCCTGAACCCAAAACTCTAAATACCTAGCATTATGGCATCTCTGCCTCTTTCAATATGGTAATACTAATAGTAATAATAATAATAATAACAGTAATAGTAGAAATGATGGCATCAATAGCCATCATAATAATAGTAGACATAATAGTAATAGTAGGATCGTAGGTTACTGAAGGTGCACCTATGCCGTCCCAAAATATTTCTTGGCATCTTTACCTTTTTTCAAAGTCAAAAAGTAATTTAGGTAAACCCCAAACCCTAAACCCTCAGGTCTTAGGGTTTCCTAAGCCCTATAACCTTTTAGGGTTAAGGGTTTATGAATCTAGGCTGTCCCAGTGGCCCATGAGTGTGTAGCAGAGCATTTCCGTGGAGTAGTCCATGGAGCCCACAGCCGCGAGAAGATACACGACGCCGTATGCGCCAAAGACCTCAGTGTCGGGTAGGATTTAGGTGAGCCATAATTAGTCTAAACTCCTAGTATCGCCCTTAGTAGACCTTAGAATACTCCCCTATTATCCCCTAGATACCGCCCCTTTAAGGAGTTAAGACTAAAAGTCAGGTTAGGGTCTTTGAACAGACCTACTACCTAGACCCTTCCGCCATCTTGAGCCCTGGTCTTTGTTAGGAGATCGGACTTCAGGTCTACTATCTTGTATATACAAACGTACTTGGAGTTTCATGGGACTTAGTAACTACTTATAACTGGGCTTCTAACCGTACTTGGAGGTTCATGGGACTTAGTAACTACGTAAAGTACGTATGACTTTGCTTATAACCCTACATATAACCCTCTTAGTTGGACTTGTGTAGGTTACCCCGACTATAAGTAGGGTTATAAGCCTAGTTATATGTAGTTACTAAGTCCCATGAACCTCCAAGTAGGTACCCTGCAAAGGGGCAGGATATTGGGAAGGTACGGATGTCTCCGCGCCAAACTTCTGCTTTTAGTTGTTTTCCTTATGTGCACGCGTCAGACACCCTTCCGCCCTACATCCGAAACGGCGGAAGCGTTTTTTTTCTCCTAGGCGCGGCTGTAAAGGATTTTCCTCCGAAACCCTCCCCCCCAAACCATAAACCTAAAGTAGCTAAGCCTAAGCCTTGAACCTGAAATCCTAACCCTAAGCCCTGCCTGTTAAAACCTAAACCTCAACTAAACCCTGAACAGTGTCCACCCTAAACCCTAAACCCTAGAACCTAAAACCCTAAAACCCTAAAAACCCTAAACCCTAAAACCCCAAAGTATCCTCTCTAGGAGCCCAAACCTTGACTGGGTTGCTGTTAAGGAACTTAAATTCTGTTACCATAATGGGTATATATAGTATTCATAGGGTTTCCCCAATATAGTAACTTACTTTAAGTTCCTTAACAGCAACCCAGTTGATTGAGCAAAGCCGCAGCGATAAGCAGCACCACTGAGGCAATGCGAAGCCGAGGGCAAGGAACTTCCTCTTCAGGTGCCTCCTTCCTGGGTGTAGGGTTTAGAGTTTTAGGGTTTAGGGTTTAGGGTTTAGGGCTTAGAGTTTAGGGTTTAGGGCTTAGAGCTTAGGGTTTAGAGTTTAGAGTTTAGGGTTTGGAGTGGGTGAGGTAGATCCCTTTTAAAGGGTAAATCGGGTACATACGGATATACAGATTCCTGAGTGAATCCGATCCTCTCTAAGGGGTTAATAAAGGGGTAAATACAGATATGGAGGGTTCCTGGGTGAATCAGATCCATTTTACGGGGGAATAAAAAGGTGAGTTAGACTCCTTTCACAGGGGCATTCAGGGATAAAGAACGAGTGTAGAGTGTATAGCTTGGCTACGGCCTCCTCTCTGTAACAGCTGGATAATATCTATAATCTCCTTATATGTATTATATAGCCCTCAAGAAGACCCCTAACATAGACTGTTAAAGGGTGGGGGCAGTACCCCATCGATAGCATCCTTCCTGGGTGTGTTAGATAGTTAGCTCCCTTAAAAGAGAGCTTGTGGGGATGCAGAGGGATACCCGCGGTTAAGGGTTAATGGTTTAGGGTTCAGGGCTACATGCTATACTACCAGCATTCCAGGGGTTTAGGTATAAGAGCGTTTCCACAAAGGAACGATAATGCTAGATCCCTTTGAATAGGAATAGATAGTTTGGAGCGTTAGGCTTGCAGAACATTTTAAAGGAAGACTGGGAATATACAAGGGCTACGTAAGGCTTTAATGTGAGAAGCTGCTCACCTGGAAATTCCTTAGATTTGAGTGGGTTCCACAAGGGTCTATAGGAGAATTCTGCCTTTAAAGGTGTTTATGGGAATGCACAGGGATAGATGTAAATAGTAACCATAGCATAAGGTATAGGGTTTGGGGGGTCGACTTGGACTTTGTCTAAGACAGGGGAAAGCTTAGGAACTGTAGCTTAGGGTTTAGGATAGGGTGTAGGGTTTAGGGTCTAGAAGTACGAGGGTCTCCCTGTTTTGGACTATGTAGGTGCTATTTGGCGGCTCACCATTAAGGCTGTTTAGTTTGATGACGGGTGGGGCTTGGGATCTTACATGGAGATTGCTGCCGAGGTGTTTTGCGATGGTTCCTGATACAATAGTTCTTTACACATATGTTGGTGGGCGTGGGGCGGGAAACTTGCCTTGGGGCATAGCCATCTAGGCCCAAGGGGCATCATACAACTCTCCCAAAAACATGTTGAACCCTAAACCCCTATAAACCCCCAAACCTTAAGCCCTAACCCTCAACCCTAAAGCCCTAAGCCCCAAACCCCTAAACTCTCAACTGAAGGACCCGGCCCCGAAACTGTGAACCCCTGGGCAACTTGACTAAGGACTACCTGCCTAGGTCCCCCTTAATTAAGGATAATTAGGGATGCTTAAACTTGAATAACCTTAATTAAGGGGGGAGCCTGCGGGGGTAGTATAGAGGGGGGTAGTTCGGGAACTCATAAATGCAAACGCGTCATGTGCTCCCCGTTGCACACTTCATGCTTTAGGCTTCATGGTTGTAGGGGTGTGGGGTTTAGGGCTTAGGGGAACCCTACGCAGGCGGCTAATGGTTTCGGGTTTAAGGTTGGAGAAACACATGGAAAGCACATGAACAATGGAATGGAAGATGAGCTCACCAGACATATCAATGGGTCGATGCGGATAGGACACCTTAACGAGGAAATGCGCCTTGAGCCCTGACATGGGTTAACTTACTCGGGTTTATTAGGGGATATCGGAACATGCTATATAGGGATCATTATATTCTCTTATTCCCTACTGTTACTAAACCCCAGTAAGTGAACCCTTAAGTGTCAATCCCAAGCCCTAAACCCTGAACCCTGAACCCTAAACCCTGCATATTCCGCCCCATGAGGTGCTACTGGCCATCGTGCCCAGCTCTGCGGCCCGGCGTCAGGAACGCGTGAACCCATCCAATCATGCGTTCCTCAGTCAGGCTTTAGCGTTTGTAGGGTTAGGGTTTAGGGTTCAGGGTTTGGACCCTTAGGGTTAGGGCTCGGCTTACTCGGGCATAGTAGGGACTAAGCGAAAACAATCCCTGTATGAGAATCCCTACATGGAAGTTTCCAGAAATCCCTACAGATCCCCAATAAGTTTGTGGCTCAACATGGGTAGTCTTCAGAATCCTACTAGGAGTCCCCCCCAACTACCTTTACAGGAGGTCTATGTAGGTCCCGTTGTGGGTACTTGGGCTCTGTAGAAGCTACTTTGACTTCAGGTAGCTTTGGAAATCCAATGCTTGTACCTCTGGATGTCAACTTCCCGCACCGCTGAAGGTTCATGGTGGGGGCTAGCTGCCATTTGAGTTTAAACCTGTTGCAGGGTTTCCCTCCACTGCAAGCTAGCATGGAGCCAGCCTAGTAAAGGCCCACGTCCTTTTACAGGGAGGGCTGCCTGGGATTCCATGGTAGTATTGAGGAGGGCAACAGACAGCAGGGAACCTACGCCCACGTCGCTGATTGCATAAGCTTCAGCCACGCAACCGTAAATCAATTTCAATCTTCAAATGCGTATTGCTCAGGATCATTCATATAGCATCCCTAGAGATATTCCCAACAGCCATGCAGCCATCATCGGAAGAGCCCAGCTTCTGAAATGTGGGAGGGGGGATTTTGATGTCACAAAGTAGTGCATCTCAATTCCTAGTGCTAGGTTAGTCCTGATCATACAGCAGAACCTGGGTATACTAAAATACCAAGGCTAAAAGATACTGAAAGTCATGGAAGACTCTGGAAATCAACCATTGGAGCCCTGCAGCTAACCCTAAAGGTCCAACTACCCAAGAATCATATACTTACCCCAAAACCTGTACTACAACTACTATTCTCAAAATCCTAAATACCTTCAGAGTACCTAATTATTGGGTACTTGGACCCTTAGGGTAAGGCCTCAACCATGAGCCACCAGCTGAATACGACCCTAAACCCTAAACCCTAAACCTTAAACCCTAAACCCTAAACCTTAAACCCTAAACCCTAAACCTTAACCCCTAAACCCTAAACCCTAAACCCTAAAACCCTGAACCCGTCGCAGCCGAGGTGCGGAGGCCCAGCCGTAAGTGGCAAAGGATCCACCAATCAGAAGCCAGCGAAAGTAGGGGTTCCTTGCAGCTCTTAAGGGTTTAGGGTTTAGGGTTTAGGGGTTTAGGGTTTAGGGGTTTAGGGGTTTAGGGGTTTAGGGGTTTAGGGTTTAGGATTTAGGGTCTAGGGTGCAAAAGTAGGGGTTCCTTGCAGCTCTCTGGCTGGAAACGACTGACTTTAAACCTTTCCTGAATAATATAGTAATTTCGGGTTTCTTTTTTCTTTTATCTCAATATGTCCTACATGAAGCAGGTGTTTGCCTTAAAGGTCTGAGGGTTGTAGGGTTTGATTAAGGTGTCGGATTCAGAAGTCTGGAGTCTTAGGGTTTGGGGGGGGGTTTAGTACTAAGGTGTAGGACCGAATTCGGGCTGATAGGCTTGTGGTTGGGGCGGAAGCCTATACCCTTAAATCCTTAACCTGGAAGCCTCAGCCCGGTCCTTCCCCCGTAATTGGCCTTGCCCGTAACCCTAAGGGTCCATGTACCCAATAATCAGGTACCTGGGTTTTGGGTAATAGTAGTTATAGTATAGGTTTTGGGCGAGTATATGATTTTCAGGTACTTGGACCCTTAGGGTAAGGGGCCTTCCCCGTAAGGGACCTTCCCCGCAAGGGGCTTTCCAATTCCCGTAAGGGGCCTTCCCCTTTCGAGGCCTTCTTGTAAGAGACCCTCCCCGCAAATTTTCCCTCTGGGGGCCTTCCCTGCCGAAGTAAATTCTAATGCGACAGGTTTTACTGCGGGTACCCATAACACCCATGAACCCGTTGATGTTGCAACCTCTTTTTGTCGGCTAACCTCTATTGCGTTAAGTTTCGGGGCACTGTTCAGGAGAGGGTATATGTTTGGGGGTACCCTCTTTAATGTCAAGTTGTGGGGCCAAACTGGGTAATTTTAAAAGTTGAACATAGAACGAACATTTAGCTTTAATATTCTAATACTAGTACATACGAATACTAATACTACTACTAATACTAAAATACTAGTACTACTAATAAGACTGAGCTCGACCCCTCAGACAATTTTAACTCAGGACGCCCTAAATTGTTTGTGATGACCCCCGTACACTAAAGAGGGTGCAACATTAAGGGTCCGTGGGCAGTAGAGTGCCCCACTCCGTCTGCCGAGGCTCCCGGTCCTAAAATTAAGCATTTGGATCCGAAAACTAAGGATTTGCATACTTATTGGAAGATTTGGGGCCTAAACTAAACTTAAGGATTCGAGCTTTCTTCCCCGTAAGGGGCCTTTGCGTAAGAAGCCGCCTTCGCCCCTTAAAAAGCTTGTTGGGATCCAGTGGTTCCAGGACCTTCCTTGTACCCTTAGTTGGGGATATATGGTGCCTAATAGTGGGTACTTAGGCCCTAATAGAGGGTAGGAAGAAGGTCTAGGTTCAGGGTTCAGGGTTTAAGATGCGGGATCCACCCAGCATCCTGCCCGAGTGGCAAAAACAGTTCCGAAAGCTCCTCACTGGTCTCTACTTTAGTCAAAATGCTATTCAGAGACAAAAAAAACTACCTGAAAGCCAGTATAGTACCCTAAACCCTAAACCCTAAAGTACTTGGAAGGGCGTGTTTCTTACAACCTGCTCCGCGGTCTGATCTTATAAGCCAGTTAGCGGAACTTTCAGGCTAGCAGCCATGGTTGCAAGTAGGTTCTCAGTAGGCCAGGAGGCTACAAGGGTCACTAAACCCTAAGCTCTAAACCCTAAACCGCTACAAGGCATGAACATGGGCCTAAACCCTCAGAACATGTTTCGAGCCAAGGGTCTCCTGCCTTGGAACTCTTACCACCTAAGCCCATGCCGTATGCCCTACATCATGGGCCCTAGGTCCTAAGCCCTCGACCCTGAAACCCCAAAGCCCCAAACCCATACACCCTAAACCCATGAATTGTATAAACCCCAAACCCATATATGCCATAAACGCGAAACCCATGAGTCCCATAAAACCTCCAGCCCATAAATCCCATAAACCCCAAACCCATAAGTCGCATAAACCCTAACCCATAAATCCTATAAACCCTAAACCCATAAAATCCCATAAGCCCTTAACCCACAAGTCCCATAAACCCTAAACCCATCAATTCCCATAAGCCCTTCACCCATAAGTCCCATAAATCCTAAACCCATAGAGTCCCATGAGCCCTAAACCCATAAGTCCCATAAACCCTGAGCCCATGAAGTCCCATGAGCTGCAAACCCATCAGTCACATGAACCCTAAACCCATAAATTCCCATAAACCCTAAGCCCATGACTCCCATAAGCCCTAAACCCTGAACCCCAAACCCCCAAACTCAGCCGTGGCTCTCGAAGAAGAGGGCCGCCCAAGAGACGAGTATATAGCCGTTGGTGGCAAGGATCGGGCCTGTTTGTGATGTTAAGGTTGAGGGTTGAGGGTTTAGGGTTTTGGCAGTACAGAGTTTAGGATCTGGGGTTGGAGAATTTAGAATTATGGCATGTGATTTAGGAAGGGTTTGTGGTATCATGGCAGAAGTTTTGCGCACCAGCACAGGTCCTGGTAGGCCCGGCTGACCCTGCTGCCTCTGGAGACTGCAGAGGTGGGCAGGTGGGTCGGCCAATGGAACTATATGTCCGGTGGGTACTTGCTGCTCTGACACTAGATGGTGGCCAGGAAATTCTGCATCCCCACCATGGATGGCAGTGCCCTTTTCACATGAGACACCTCATGCGCACCAGAATGCTAGAGGCCGATTTCCTAACTGCAATTCCTGAAGGATGCGCTCTAAAAAATGGTGTGCTGCGTTACCTGCATCCGCATTAGGGCTATCTGCCCTACATGAACCCAAAACGTCCAGGTGCATATATCGCCATTAGAGTCCACGTGTCCAATAATTGCGTCCTTGGGATTTTTTCAGCAGTAAATGTAGGACAGCTTTCGGGAAACTATACGAATAACTATTAGGTACTTGGACCGTTAGTAGGGCAGAATTGAATAATCGCATCCCCAAACTGCAAAACAAGGCATCCTGGGACGTAAATCAATATAGGAATCCACAGGGGCCCAAAGTTGTTGCGCTCTACCCGCGTCTGTTCTATCAAAAAAAAATGGCCCATGTGGGCCACCCTACAAATTTGAGGGCCGCAGTGTAGAGGGCACCCAAAAAATCACAATCTTGACAGCCCACTTGCGTAAGCTTATAATATACTAGATTATACCATACTCTAGTATATTCTAGTACATTAGAATACAATATAGTATATGATACTGCATAACATATAATATGCTATAATATACAATACTCTAATATATTGTATACAATCCCTGCCTTTCGCTTCGTTCAACGGACGACCCAGGCTACCACAGCAAGTCAACAGCAGCCTCATCTGGCTGGGGCTTGGGTATGTGTGAGGATTGGGTGTGGTTTAGGGTTTAGGGCTTTAGGGTTCAGGGATCTTAGGGTTTAGGGGTTTAGGTTTAGGGGTTTAGGGTTCAGTGTTTTGGGGTTCCGGCCTGGGTGTGTACGGAGTATGCATGTTTGGTAGGTCTTCGCACGTGTGCACTCTCATGCGGGTTTTCTAGAGAAATGCGGCCCTTTTGGTGCAGTGGCTTCATGTGGTTTAGCAATGTTCGTGTTGGGGCGTGCGCGAGAAAACGTCTCTTCCTCTGAGAAGAGACTATACCCAAAGCATGGATATAGTCCTCCTCTATACTGGGAACTATAGTACCCGCACCCCCTATAATCCCTTAAACCTTAAGTAAATCACTCCGGACCCAGAGGCCCTCTCTAACCCCGAAGCCCGAACATCCCCGACCTCCTGTTTTCGTGTTGATACTTGTTGAGGGTTTAGGGTTGGGTTTGCGTGTTCAGGGTGTTTAGGGATAATGCTCAGGCATAATACCCTAATCACGGGGAACCACATGAAAAAATCAGGGAAGGGAAATGGACACTGGGGTATACTGCATAGAGGCGTATAGGACCGATACTACAAATCATTAATGACCGTAACCCTAAACCCTAAACCCTGAAACCCTAAACCCTCTGACAGGGTTTGGGGTCATGCAGGATGATGAAAAGGCCGCGTATCCAGTCATAGGCCAGGTACAAATCATTTTACGCACCTAAACACCGAACTCTCCCATCCAAATGCCCAACCCCTACAAGCCCCACACCCTATACCCCAAAACTGTCATCCTAAACCATACATCTGAGACCGGAAACCTCAAACCTCAAGCCCAAAACCCTGGCTCCTAGACCCAATAGATGCTAAACCCGCAGGCCTGCAACCTAAACCCGAAAACCTCCTGCCCTACATCCTACATCCTCATCCCAAGATCTTTAGTTTGAGGCCAGGTGCAACAATGGAACATCTACCAGCCAGCTGGCATAGCCTTGGCAATAGTGGTTTCTTCTTGTTTGCTGTTCAGGGTTTCCCTAGGGATCCAAGTATACAAATATTACCTACATCTACATCGGGCCCAAAAGTCTGTAAATATTACCTACATTGGGCTATTTGGATCCCTAAGATTTTTGGGCTCCGGATTCATGAGTCTCAGGTTCAGCTCCGGGTTTAGGATTGAGAACGTAGGATTCAGGGCGTCCGGGGATACTGTGAAGGATGTCAAGGCTTGAGCACTGCATGCCATCTTCTCCAAGATAGCTGATACATAATTCTTCCGCCTGTTTGATGCTTAAGAACACCACATTATCACACTTCTGGCCAGTTTCCCGATTTCCCGGTATCCTAATGTAGCTCTTGCGTGAACCGTAAAGCCCTCCTACATACCCAACAAATGGGAACCTGATTTTGTCAAAAAAGGGGGAACTCATTGATTTGGGGTCCCTGTAGCAAGGGGCATAATATCTTGAAGTACACACTCTAAGGGTCCTTGGACCCTTAGGACAGGATGTACCCCATGTTTAGGGACCCTGAACCCTAAATCTCAAACCCCAAACTGTGTGCGGCGGAGGTCCCTACTCGGGATTTTACAGTTGCTGGCTTCCCTGCTAAGCTTTCTTCGCGCGGCGTCCACCTCTTGAGAATCGCCCTCACTCTAAACAGAGACGTAAACGGGTTTGGGGTTTAGGCCTGTAGATGGGTAGGTATGTATGTATGTGTGTGTTTACAAATGCATGATCTAAGAAGTTCAAGCCCATAATCCGTGAACCCTAATGTCACGGTTGCCGGTGGGGAACAATCTGGAAAACATAGCATGCGATGAACAAAGCTCCGGCCGGGTCAGCTCTAGCCCTGTATATTGGGGGGACATATTTAATATCAGGGTTGGGCGGGGCTTATTATTAGTATGAAGGGATTATCAACAGGAAGGCCTGCCACAAAGCCTAGCGCACAAGCTTGATATGAAAAATCTTCACATCTTCAATTCCGAGAAAAATAATATCACTGAACACCAACGTCGGAACCCCGCCAAACCAACACTTTTGTGCTCTCAACCCTACGCCCTTTCCTGCACCCTCCATACTAAGCCTTGCAGACCCCAAGATCTGCTATCCCTAGAAAGATCCGATATCATCCAGTTTCCATGTCATGCTCCATTCTATGTTACATTTGATTTTCCAGTACCCTCAAACCCTAAAACTTGTAGAATCCCTGTCTAACCTCTACATGAGCCACAGTCTAAACTCCTGGCATCCCCGTTTTTAAGCCCTATACTACTCCCCTATATAGTCCCCTATATAGCCCCATTTAAGAAATTTAGACTCTAAACCCTAAACCCTAAATCCTGAACCAAAAACCCTATACAATATCCTATAACCACCCTTTCAAGAGTTAGGACTCTAGCCTACAGAATCCTACGTAAACCTCCCTGAGGATGCCGAGGCACGGATAGTGAAGACTGGAGCACTCCCGGCCATGTGCACCCATGGAAGAGAAGTCCACCTGTTTAGGGATTAGAGTTAATGGTTAAGATTTAAGGTTTAGGGTTTAGGGTTATCATTACGTAGCCCTAAACCCTTAACCCCATTGAGGTTTAGGGTCTGGAGTTGAGGGTTAAGGGTGTAGGGTCTAGGTTTGCAGAGTCCAACCATAAACAAGAATGGCGTTAAGGGCTTAATAGTGAACAGCATCTAGCTTTAATGTTTGGGGTTGAGGATTTCCGGTGCCAGTATCACATAACACCAAACTTGGGTATGTTGATATAATAGTGCTTGCAAGTCAGGATGTTTAGAAGGCGAACTTGCCCAGTATCCCCCGTAGTAAGCCTTGTAATAGGAACCCCATATAGCATCCTGCATCACGCCTCCTTTGAGGAGTTTAGACTGTAGCTCATGTAGAGGTTGGTTGGTCGTTCTCAGTGGACGAGTCTCCTAACCTGAGGTGTCATAATAGCGATATATCCTCTCGGCAAGCTTAATTATCTGGGTTGCTGTTAAGGAACTTCAGCTAAGTTGCCATAATGTGGGTATACAGGAAATAATAGGGTTTCCTTACTACACTCAGTTCAAGCTAACCATGCACCTTCAAGCATGACTGTGTTTCACATATATACTTGGATCCGTGCGGTGATGTGTCGGTAGTCAAGCCACATGAGTGCGACCCACTTTGGGCTATGAAGGGCCTGGCGACAAATCAGCTCTCTGGAGATTTACAGAACCCTGGAGAATTACAAGCTGGATCATACCATCCACTTCAGACAACCATGACTAATGACCTGAATGCAGACTAGTAGGTGGTTGATTTTGCGCAGTGTGGTGGTGTTCCGAGTTCAGGTTTGAGGGTGCCTGGTCTAGCACTTTACGGATAAAGTTCTAGGCGTTCAAGGCGACTGCGCGAGATTGAGGCCTTGAGTGGAATCATGATGTGTACCGTGCTTATGCGCCGTGAGCTCACCACTTCCAAAGAACAGTCGCGAGCTCTTGTAGCTGAAGGCCCTGGCCGAAGCACCAAGACCCTGATCTCCAAACCACAAACCCAATAATTCCCTCATAGCCACATTATATATCCATACCACTGAATCTGATACTGAACACGGTGCATGCGCTTAGCGTGCTGTTTTCCAATAATTCCCAAGGTATAAAATACCTGGGGTCAAAGCCCTAAACTCTCAACCCCGAACTGAGTAGTATCCGCCGTAGGGTCCCTTGGAGCACCCTATTTGGAGAAACTCCCCATACACCCTATAGACCCTAATCAATTGCAAGCCGGCTTATGAATTTACGTCGAATGGTTTAGGGCGTAGGGTTAAGGGTTAGTGTTCAAGGTCTAGGGTTTAGAGTTTAGAGCTTAGTGTTCAGGGCAGGGTCTAGGACTTCGCGTTCAAGGTTACCTAAACCCCGAAAGTATGTAAAATAATGGCCCTAAACCCATAAGAATAGCCCTAAAGGCCATCATTTTACATACTTTTGGGGTTTAGGTAAAGGTGACATGGGGCATTACCATCAAGCCACGTTGTTGTCCATCAGGTAATGCCACCTTGTCAGCTCAAACACATATTGCGACATGACATCCTTGCAAAGTTTCGGGAGCCTTCTATAAGCCCTACCCTAAAACCTGAACCCAAAACCCTAAACCCTACCTTAGACCCCAAAGACCTTCTGCTTTAGGACCCTGTAGTCTACATTTGACTTGGCCTAAATAACTGTTCCCAAAAATGGGGAAGATCCACATAGAGACCTGTATGAGGGTTTAAGGTTTAGGGCTCAGGGCTTATAACTGCACCTTGCTAGGGACCTGTGGTAGGTGATTTTAACATTCCCCACATCTACTGTTGATGGAGGAAACCTTGCACCACTTAAAGCCCCTAAACTACTGTAGTTCCTGGGACTTTAGGGACTTCAGGTGGTGCAGGATTTCCTCCATCAACAGTATGACGTCCTGAAACTGAAAGACTTTCAGGTCTCAGACACACTCAACTTTGCCTTCCTGGCTCTTAGTAGGGAATAAGGGAACATAATCCCAATATAGCCCTATATTTAATATTCCCTCATTCCCTACTAACCCTAGACCCAAAACCCTGAACCCCTAAACCCAAAACCCTAAACCCCTAAACCCTAAGCCCTAGAATATATCCCCGTGTTCCCTACTAAGAACCACAAAGTTGTGGAAACCGGAGTGAGGCAACTCTGCATAAGACTGTGCCTATGCCTTAAGGAGCCTCAGCCGACTCCCTGAATCTCAGGGTTTATAGGTTTTATGGCTTTTAGGGTTTAGGGTTTAGGGTTTAGGCTTGACAGGGTTTATGGGGTTTGAGGTTTCAGGTTTTGGGACCTCAAACCCCCTAAAGTGCATACTCTAAACCCACCACCCAGCTCAACCTCAGCCATAGTCCTCGACTACACAGATGCAGCCCGGCAGCGCCAAATGGGTTTCCACGGATGTCAGCGACGTCAAGACGAGACACCTCATTTGTCAATGTAAATTCTAGAGCATTTTTATACCGGAACATGTTTGCATGTGCGTACGTGTGTATAGATGGATAATATATGTAAATGCTTTGAAGGGCGTAAGATTTGGGACACAGTCTGGTGCTCTAGCCCTTTGGCAGTCACCTATGTTCGACTTATACGTCCCAAAGCCGCAGTAGATTCCCAAAAATGCCAGAAACCAAAAAAAACAGCATCAGCCTCTAGGTAGGCATGCGGGACTCCGAGATGCCACTGGGAATTCAGAATTATTACCATTGCTATTCATATTCTCATCACTGTTATTCTTAATTACTATTATGACTATGGATACCGAAAGCTGATGTGAGGCGGCCAAAAGCCACAAGACTTTTAGCAACTGGGCTTGTATAGGGACTTTTCCTGGGCTTGAAGGTCTTAAAATGAAAAGTCTGCTGGTCCTAAAATAGGGTCCTCACCCTAGACGCTACACATCAAACCCAACTGGTTCCCTTCCAAATTCAGACGTTGGGGCCTACAGTTTATGGGTTCTCCTAATCATCCCCCACATACTACCCCTCCTAAGTTTGCCGTGTTTATATTACCTGAAGTATCCCTGGTTATCTAAAATCAACCTGAATTGAGGTAGGCAGAATATATGAACCATAGTCGAAGCTAAATTTGTAGTATCCCCCTTCGTTACCTTTATAATGCTCACCTATATAAGCCCCTACATAACCCCGCCCTTTAAGGAGTGTAGACTATAGCTCATGGACGGAGCTGGGAAAGGCAACCAGGCCGCTAAACCCGACACAAAATAGAATGTAGGGGCTTAAAGGGTTTAGGGTTTAGGGTTTAAGCCCTTAAAAGTTAGGGCTTAGGCACAAGGATGCACCGTACACTCCCTTGCTTAGGGGATGAGGCGTTCAGGGATAAGGCTTGTTTAAGGCCCCTATGTAGTAGGGCAACCCATAAACTGCCATAAACAAGGTCATGCCGTGGCACAAAAGCAGCGATGATAGGCCTTGGTCCTGCTTGTCTTCACACATTAGGAACTTGCATTGCTTAGATTGTACAGTTTACCTGGAGGGTCAGGCCCACTTTGTAAGTAGCTTAAGAACCTCTATGACACATATAGTAACCCTACTTATCCCCATTATGAACCTACTTACCAATTCCCCCTGACCCTCCAAGTAGGCCCTAAACCCTAAATCCCTAAACCCTAAACCCCTAAACCCTAAACCCACAGGATTTCGGCATTGATGTGAGCTTGGCTCTGGGTTTAGATTTCATGGCTTAGGGATTACAAGGGTTTAGGGTTTGGGGTTTAGGGTTTAGGGCCCGTAGTCATAAGTTGGGTTATACTAGGTAAGGGAAAGGGGTCCAATAACAGTTATGGGTCTACATTCATACATATACATATATATATATATATCCAAATGGTCCAAGGACCCTAATAATAGGATTTTAGGGCCCAAATACCATTAACATAATAGTAGTTGGGCCCTAAAACCCTATTATTTGGGTCCTTGGATCCTTAGGGATATGTATATATGTATAGATATATATATATATTCATGTGAAAGGGGGGGGGCCTCCTTACCGGGCTGGTCTTCGGGCTTTCAACCAGGTTACAAGGCTTGCTGGCGTTAGATTCCATTTCCGAGACTAGGGTCTGAGAATAGCTCCTATCGACATACATATTATAGGTAGATACCTACATTTACAGGCTTATTATATATATATATGTATGTGCGCTACACTCTAAACTCCTAGTCTCCCCCTTAATAACCCCTGTAGTAGTCCCTATATAATCCCCTAAATAACCCTCCTGTAAAGAGCTTAGACTATAGGTCATAGAGGAATATCGGGCTCCGTGGTTTTGAGAGCTGGGGTTCGGCGTTTCTGGAACGTAGTTTAGGGTTTAGGTTTTAGGGTTTAGGGCTTGGGGTTGGTTCACTTCTGGGGGCTGAGAAACCTTTTCATTTAGGGATGCGATTGAGAACAGAACAAGACACCCTCAAAAAGGTAAAGCCACAAATACAATAGAAATCTTTCCAAAGTTGTACTGACCCATCATGTGTTTCCACTACTCGCGAAGCCTGAGCACGTGAGCCATAATCTAAACTCCAAGTATCCACCTTAACAACCCCTATCATATTCTCCTATCTCATCCCCTCTCTAACCCGCCTTGAAGGAGTTTAGACCCTAAACCCTAAACCCTATATCATATAACCCATTATAATCTCCTACATAACCCCCTTTTGGGAGTTAAGTCTATAGCGCAAATAATCACCTAAATCCTAAACCCTAAACCCTATATAACCCATTATAGTGGTTTCCATTTTATATAACCCCAACATAACCCATGACCATGGCTCATATGCAGCAGACGCTAAACCCTAAACCCTAAACCCTAAACCGTGACAAACGCAGATCCCCAGGACTAGCATCCCCTGGCGCCTTGCTTGCTGCTGAAGGCAGCAAATCGCACCCCAACTGCAAGATATACAGGTAAAGGTTTAGGGTTTAGGGTTTCCGGTTTAGGGATTAGGGTTTAGGGTATACCATATACTACAACTAGACAAGGAATATGGAAACATCATTGGTAATATTTAGGCCCCTGTATTACTTGCGTTGAGGGTTTAGGGTTTAGGGGTTCAGGGTTTAGGCAGCCAAGATACCAAAAGCTAATGAGCAGTATATATGTATATATAGATATATGTATATGCCTATATATTATTATGCCCATTCTAGACGGTTACAGGGTGGGGGCAATGCCCAACCCCATGTTCCTAAATCAAAGCCCCAAACCCTAAACCATACACCCTAAATCCTTAACCTAAGCCCGAAGACCCCAAATCCCAAACCCTAATCCGCAACCGCAAACCTTAACCCTAAACCCTAAACCCCTTATACCACCCTTGCGGTCCAGGAGGTTCCAGGTGGACGTTTTGAAAAGGAGCTTATCCGCCAGCGAGACCAACCTTCAAATGGTGAGGTTTAGGGGTGTAGGTTTTGGGGGTTTAGGTCTAGGGGTTTAGGGTTTGGGGGTTTAGGGTTTAGGATTTAGGGGGTTAGGGTTTAAACCTTCAAGCTTGCAATAAGCGGGTAAGGGCCCTGGATTTAGTAGGGATTAGGATTCAAGGCTTCAACATATGCAGAGAATGCTGGCAAGCTGCTACGGAACGCGAAATGCTCTACACATCCTCAAAAGCCCAAACGATGCCCAACCTAAATTTCTGAAGTCTTGCAGAAGGGCTATGTGGTCGCCCTGATTTAGGAGCTCTCTTGAATTCTAAGACTCAAGGTAGGAGTGTGCAGTTTTTGACGCTCTGAAGCAACCAGGCGCTCTACGCGCGCGTGACCTAGTATCAGTTAGGGGGTAAAGTCGGTAGTTGGATGCATTTAGAGTTTAGGGCTAAGGGTCCGCAACCAAACCCAGAAAACAGCACATCCCCAAGACCCTAAACCCCGGGCTTAAGGTGTAGGCATCCATCGATTTTGGCGAATTTGTGCAGGGCTTAAAGCTGAGGACTTGAGTGGTACACTATCTCCCCCCCTTGCTGCCCCGCGTGCCTGCATGTCACTCAAACGACCTTAAGGCCCTCAGTTAAGCATTTCTGGTCCTTTGGGCCCTGTTTACGAACGCGGCAGGCAGTGAGGGAAGGACAGCACAATCACAGCTTAGAAACGCGAACACACAAAACTCGAAAGCTGTCCACTTGGGTTCAACCACCTACTTATGATACTTAGTTATGTATGTATAAATGTATGTACGTATGTATGTATGTATGTATGTATGTATGTATAATATGTGTGTATACATACGTCTCCTAAAACTTAAGCTAAGTTGGAGACGAAAAGAACCTGAAATCCTGAAAAGTGGGTGTCCGAACACCTTAATGCGTAATTACCTGAGCTATTAACACCAAACCTTCTTCAAGTGGAACAGCCCCCTAAACCTTAAACCCTATGTTTTATCTGCTTGCCAGCAGGGAGCAATATGGCGCTCTCACGTAGGAGCACCACCCCCAAACCCAGCGCGACAAAGACCTCAAGCCGGCATCGCTTCTTACCCTAAGGGTCCAAAGTTTAGGGTTTAGAGTTTAGGGCTTAGGGTTTAGGGTATGTAAACCACCTGGGGCCTAAACCACGATTTTTAAACTAAGGATATTGAAATGTAGAATTATTGTATACTGGACCCTTAGGGTTAGGGTTTCCCTGCTTTTCTCAAGTCCGAGGCTCCGAATTTGGGCTTCAGCTTCCTCTTGCTGAGTGAAATTAGGCAGGAGTCCGTACTGTAAGCGGGCCTCGTATAATCCGAACTCCTCCCCATAATATCCCGTATACTACTCGCCTATATAACCCCCTTTAAAGAGTTCAGACTACAGTTCATACAATGGGGACCCATAACCAATGACTGGCTAAGCTATAGGTTTTGAGGGTTTTATAAGGGTTTAGGATTTGAGGGTTCAGGATTGAGGGTTTTAGGGTTTTATTCAATGTTTTAGGGTTTAGGGTTTAGGTTTTTAGGACGTGGGCTTTACGGTTTAGGATTGAAGCTTTTAGGTTTTATAAGGCTTTAGGGTTTGAGAGTTTAGGTTTTTTAGGGTTATAGAAGGTTTTAAGGTTACAATATTCCTGGAGTATTATCTGCTACAGTGAGCTTTTAGATTTTTACTGATTGAATATGGTTGTTCTCCCGTAGAATGGAGATAGATAAATCGGATGGGAGGGGTTCCTTAATGCTAAGCCAACATAAGTCTTCCTTTAGGGCTTGCTTACGTAAATGCCGTTTACAAACTTTTTGCCAGTGACCGAGCAACGATCAACCCTAATTCCGACAGCCCGTAGATCCGTACCTTCCACCAATTTGCGGCAACAAACCCCTATACATAACACCGAAGCACTAACCCAAAGCTCCAGGTACCTTGTCGAGTGCTCCTGCCGGACTCGGCTACCCGAATCACTAACCTGAAGCCTACGCCCTAAAACCTGAAACTCTAGAACCAAAAGCCAACCGAAGCTCAAACCCTAAATCGCTGTCCCAATGATGCAGAATCATACAGACAAGGAAATGGACAATGAAATGGAACATCACTTAGGCTTTAGGGATACTACCCCGAATAATGGAGAGCCAAGTGAAAAAGAACATGACAAATGCAATGGAAGCAGGTCTTACGGGCTTACATAGGGAGTTTATAGGGGGGTTGTAAGGCAGCGCTTGAAAACCTGTATATAAGCAGTTGTAGCTGCGTCGCATGGGCCCGCTGGTGGTATGCGACTGGAACCTCCTGCCAAACAAAGGTTCATGGCTGAGACATTTTAAACTTTATAGGTTTGGACCCTACAGAACCTGTGATTTCCGGGATACATACCACAAAAACCGAGGATATCATGTAAAAACTGGTTCTGTACGATCCAGGAAATGAGGCTTTACCCTAAACGCTAAACACTCGAGGATTGATTTTGAGGTCTATGGCCTACCCTGGCTAACTTGTACAAGGAGGTGCCCATAATTACATAGCTCCATATATATATATATACACATAGAAATCCCATAGCTACCAGTCTGAGGATTTATAACCATACGTATCTGTATCATGGCCAAACTTAGAACCAGGTAGCCCCTCCTTGTACAACAGCATCCATTTTTTGGAAAAAAAATCTCCTAGCTCGAGAGATCAATACATGGTTTAGGGTTTCGCGCATGAGTCTACCAAGGAAACACGAGTAGTTCCCGGTAACCTAGCCCACCCGATACAAAGTAGCAAGCGGTCCCCCAAACTCAACGTTTCAGTTACCCCTTGTCCCAAGAACCTCAGATCAACATATGACGTTGTTGCTACATCATTTTTCCCGACACGGAGGAGACTTTTGCGAGGAACCGTGTTGAAAGCGGAACGCTACTATGCTAGTCGCTGCTAGTCAATACAAACAGCATATTCCGTCAAGTGAGTAATGTTTTCTGGTGGTTAAACCCAGTAAGATCATATACCTTATATAAAATACTATACCCAAA
>CAJNIZ010047442.1:0-14324 GCA_905231905.1 Symbiodinium pilosum | reverse complement strand
GATACACCTTCGAGCGGCGTGGCTCGGAGTTCAGAAACTAAGACTACAAGGTTCCTGAAAATATTTTTTAATTTCTGTTACCAACAATCCTAATATTTAGCTGAAATTATAATTTCTACTGGGCTTCCAAATCCCTTAGAGTTACTTTGTGGCTAGTTGTTGAAGCATGAGATCCTTTGTCATCAAAACTGGCCAGCTAGCGTAAAGCTTACACCTAGAAATGCTGGAATGGGGGTTTCCAAAAACTGGTGTACCTTTTGAGGGGTCCCTATAATCATGACCGTAGTATATGGGGGTCTATAGTGGGGTGCTCCCATTTTGGGAAACTATCGAATTCCGGCAGCTTTTTCATACGATAATGCCCTGCCAAGCGTCCTCGAGCATATGTTTGGTCGTCCATGTCCCGCACCAATAAAGCCCCTTCACGTGCGGCCCTTATCTCCAAGGGGAATGCCAATATGGAGCCATCCCAAAAATCTGAGAATGGCTGGTACAAGTCTTTTTACACTTGCACACAGAACCCTTGGTAACAAGCCAAGATGTAGGAAGTTATCGAAACCCAAAAATAGTCTTTGCAACACTTAAACCAACACATGCCACACAGTACTTGCCCAAACCTGAAGCCTTACCCCTATACCTTGAAGGCTAATTCAATCCGACAATCATCTGTGAAAACCTTGGAACTCAGTCAGTACCTCCAAAAATGGACCCCTAATTTTCGGAAACCACCATTCCAACCCACTATAGACCCCCCAAAACTACTGTCATTATTATAGGGACCCCTCAAAAGCCCCTAATTTTGGAAAACCCCTAAACCCCAAACCCTAAATTGTAGCTTCCATTGTCTTTTCCATGATCCCTATATAACCCCTATATAGCAACAGAGGAGCTTCTGGCCATGCCACTACCTGTCTTCGAGGATCAAACACGGTTGAGGGCTTGGACATAGGAAGCATATGGGGATTTCCCAAAATTAGGGGTACCTTTTTGGGGGTCCCTATAATAAGGACTGTATTATAGGGACTGTAGTATTTTGGGGTCTATATTGGGGTCCCCTTACTGTGGGAAACTACCATATACCTAGTTTCGGAGTACACATTGTGTAGGGTTTAGGGCGATTTAGGAGTACGTAGCGGTATTTTGGGGTTCGGACAAGGAAACAAGCAAAGTCGCCTGCAATGATGTTCCATCAGAGAACCTGTATGCGTAGAACCTAAACGACCCCCAGACCCGCCGAACAGCTACTCGGGTTTCCATTATTCTACTGCAAGTTCGATTATGACTACATATGATTATCCAAATCGGTTGTTCCCTACATGCACCTGTTTCTGGGTTCTGCGTTCTGATTTATTAGCTTGCAACAAAGACGGCGGGGGCTTCCAAATTTCTTCCGGGACTCAATCGGAGGGGTTTGTACTGTGGTTGCTCAGAATTTGGATGGCATGCTGTGACGATTGACTATCTGGTTCTGACTAGGGAATATGGAAATACAATCCCTGTATAATATGTTCCCTCATTCCCTACTAACCCGCAGGCAAGTTGAGGGTTAGAGGTAGGAGGTGGTCGGTAGAATGAAGCCTGCAATGGTCTAACCACTTAAAGCTCTGACCTGCCACCGCCTGTGAACGTCCCCCCTTTTCCAGTTTCAAGGTACCCCAGTAGTATCATTTTTTTCCTTTTCGTTTTGTCTCCCTATTTAAACGGAACATTGGGGCAAAGGGCACCCTTATCATTCAGGGGCTACTTGGGAGCCCAGGGTTTGTGGGCACAGCCCTGTTTTGGTATTCTGCAATTCGAGGTCCATGAGAATTTTTGATCTTTGCCTTGATGTGGGAGGTTGTCAAAATTGTGGTCCCTTTGGGGGTCTTTCACTCCAATGCGTCCAAGACCAATGGGCCCATGGGTTTAGGGTTTAGGGGTTATATAGGGCTTATATAGGAATAATCGAGAAGAAAATGGAAACGACTATAACGGTGTTGTATAGGGTTTAGGGTTCAGCATCCGCCTTTATTATGGAATTATGGGGACCCGCTAGATGGTACCCCTAATTTTTTTTGGGGGGGGCTAGGGTTTTGGGATGTTTTGGGTTTAGTCCCCCTTAAGTTTAAGTAGATAGAATATGGGGCATGTGGGGATCGAAATATAATATACCCAAAGCCATATTCTATCTACTTAAGGGGGACTATATGGGTTCAGGGAACCGCCGGATGTAGTCAAGGCTTACGATGTAAGCCCTTCCCTTGGCTCCTAGAGCCCACAACGCATGTGCCAATAGTTCTACTTTGGGTACTGCCCTTACAGTTTAGGGGGGTTTAGGGTTTAGGGTTTTGGGGTTAAGGGTTTAGGGTTTAGGGTTTCTACTTTGGGAACTGCGCCCACCCAGTAACAGTCTATATGAGGGGTCCTATTAAGGGCTATATATATAACCATATTATATTTATTATCCAACTGTTACTGAGGGGGGGCAGTACCCAAGTTCTACTGTTGATTGGCACAAGAACTCTTGCATGATCTTTGTATACTCCAATACCGTAATGCTAGAGGTATGAGGCATTTAGAATCACGCAGGATGTTTAGTAATAACCTTACGAAGCCTATAGACCGCAGTTTCTATTTCATTGTCCCTGTTCCTTTCCATTTGAACAGCCCCTATAAACTTTTGCTTCCATGTCATTTTACATTCTTTTCCGTTTCACCTTCCATTCTTGGTCCTAAGCAACATATACGTATCTCAAACCTCAAGCCCAGAATCCCAAACCCTAAAGCCCTAAACCCAAAAACCCTAAACCCTAAAACCCTAAAGCCCTAAACCCTAAAACCCTAAAACGCTAAACCCTGAACCGGGTCTGCGTGGGTTTGCAGGAGCAAGAGAGGCGGCTAGAAGAGAGGTTGAAAAAGCGGGAGGACAGCCCAGTTTAAGGTCTACCTGAACCCCAAAAGTATGTAGAATAATGGAAAAGAAAATGGAAACTACTATATTATCTATAAGGGTTGAGGGTTTAGGACCCAAAAGTATGTAGAATAATGGCCTTTTGGGCTATATTTCGGTGTTTTGGGCTATTATTTTACCTACTTTAGGGGTTCAGGTAGAGCTTAAAACCGCCCAGGAGGTTTCGGGCTCAGGGTTTTGGGGTATGGCATGGTTTAGGGTTAAGGGTTCTGCGGAAAATGGGATGTAGCTATGCGCGTTTCCAGGTGGTGGCTGCAGTACTTGTCACACCTCGTCATCCAAAGAGTGGCTTAGATAACCCGCTAGCAAACATGGCCCGTGTTACTAGGTTTGCTTTTTGTGTTGTTATTGGACCACTTTGCCCACAATCAAATTCTATGCAAAGCGAACTCACCACTGCGCGCATGACAGTCGCGCTTGAGACTAGTTGGAAAGGGACCTTCGCAGCTGGGCAGATACTTTACATCTTGAGGTTTTAGCATCCTGTTATACTAAGATGCTGTAGACATTTTTCGCTGAGGGAACTCAGCAACTGGGGAGCCGCTCGTCAGGTTCCATGTTGGTTTGGGGAAAGGCAGGGCACAGTAAGGGCCGCTGGTTATCCACAACGTGTTGTTTTTTTAAGACTAAGGGCTGATTAGGGTTTAGGGTTTAGCAAAAAAAACAGAAATAAAAAATGGAATTATACAGAGGTTTGCAAGGATTAGGGCTTCTAAAAATCAGGGGTCACTGTTTGGCAGTCTCTTTAGGCAAGGATTAGGTAAGGGGGACCCCCTTTTGGGGTAGCTTCTATGCAAGAGTTACTTAAACCCTTTCGGATGCTTAGGGCTGATAGTTGTAGGGAGCTGAAAATGTGGGATGAAGGTAGGTAGGCTACAGGATTTAATGTACTACTATATGATATAGGGGTAATGTAGGGGTTATATAGGGATAATGGAAAAGAAAATGGAATCTAATTGGATTTATTTCCTATACCCAATGTTCGTTTACCTCATGTTTTCATCCCTCTGATGATGGTTGTAGGGGTTGCGCCTTGGAAGTCAGGATTTCAGCGCTTTAGTGGTGTTAGTTGCGTTGTTGCAAGTTTCAGGATATCTGAGTTTCCGATTATATTTGTCGAGCACCTCCCCTTAGAATGTACCCTCTCCGTCCACCTGCTAGCAAATATTCTCCCCAGTACATAATTTTCTTACGTTGGTGAATCAGGGTGTATGGCAGGGCTTGAGGCGAAATCCTTAACTTGCAATAGTAGTCGTGCGATGGCACACAAGTGAAGATGCTGGCATGTATCAAAATAATCCTCCACACGTGATGAGACCCCGCCCCCTTACATTAAGTGCTCCCAGTGTGGTAGATTAAGATCTGCTAGGCTTATGTGAGACATTAGGGGACTGGGGGGGGATTATAATATTGGGGACGGGGATATGAACCATCGTTTTAGCATATGAGCTATAGGCTATGGTCCAAACTCCTAGTATCCCCCTAGTAACCCCCATAATACGTCCCTATATCCCCTACATAACCCCTAAGCCCTAAACCCTATGTATGGCTGTGTTGGCAAATTCCCCCTTGACCCTCTCTAAGTCAAAGTTCCAGGAGCACAAGCGCAAGCGCCTGCTCGCAGAGGCCCACAGATATGAAGCCGTTAGGTGAGCGTTCAGGTTTCAGGGTTGCTGGCTCAAAGTTTAGGGTGAGAATGTCAGACGCTTCATAGGGAAGATCTCGGAGCCTCTGAAGAATGTTCGTATAATCTCTATATATATATATACACACATATCCTTAGGGTCCCCACACGCCTGCCTTTTTGAGAAACCGACATCTATCCGCTCCAGCGAGCGAACTAGACTGTGAACGGAGGAAATCTTGCATCACCTTTGATACCACATGCCCCAGGTGGGGTCTTACATAGTAGACGACGTCCTCCATCCGCTGTAGTTTAGGAAGATCCTGATGCGCCTTGCGAAAAGACAGTTCATAGTCAGCTGTCACTTCGGCTTTGATTCTGCAAGAAGGAGGTAGTTCATGACCGTTGCACACTTCTACCCGAAAAAACATGGAGGGTTGAAAATACTTTCAGCATGAGCAGGGAGAGACCTATGAAATTTGATGGTTGTTCGCAGAAACAGCTTAGACCTTCTTTCTGGCTGGATGGGATGGTGTCTCGAAAGCGGACACAATTCCGAATGGATGAGGCAAAGCCAAATAAGTCTTCACCTTACCCAGTGCAAGCTGCATCTTCAGCGTGATGCAGCATTTTCTGACATAGTTCCCGAACAACGGGGGGAAACTCCCCACTGGTTTGCTTGGTTGCGACAGCCTTGGTGTGAATGTGACGTGCACTACTAACCAGGCCTTCTTGCGATCTTTTTTGCTTCGGAGCTTGAGGGTTCAGGGTTTAGGGGTACACCGCCAAACCCTAGACCCTTTGACTGGGCAACGCTTGGATTTTGTTCCCCTCCGAGGCAGAACCCGATCGTCCACCCGAAGGCCATATGCTGGAACTGCGATCTGCATGGGGCATCGGATACGTTTACAGTACTTTGGAGCTTGGGTATCTATACATGGGTATGTGGAACTAAAAGGGAGATGCTTCTGTGATGTCGTTTACAATGTCCGACTAACTGCACGTCGCTGTCGACCTTGTGAAGAATTTTTGTTCTACAAGGCAGCTCCCTGAGATCTCTGTAACGACAGTGACGCTTTCAGGGGGGTCCGCCTTTCAGAAACTTGTGATTGGCTTTATCTGCAGCTCTGGGGCGTATACAATCAGAGTTCCCTTGGCAGCATATTCGTCTCGACGCCACCAAGACGAAAAGCAGAAATTGGGACACGGGAGCCCACCTGCGCAGATTCCATGTGCGGTTTGGGTGTAAGCCTATTTAAACTCGCGAAGCCAGCCAGTGGTCAAGCACAACAGGCAGTGAGGCAGCAGCTTCACCTAAATTGCATGTGGGTAGCTCCCAAAATTACAGTTCACTTCGGTACCCCTAAATCTTAGGTGCTGTAATATAATCCATAACCAAAAGGGGCCCATAAGTTTGATAACAACCCATGTGAGTGGAGGCACTAGTGTACCATGAAGTTCCAATGCTGCTGTAGCAGCATGCACTCACAAACTCCATGTCATGGCCCACTCTGATACTCATATTAACACGAGCACTCATAAGACTAATAGTTAGGATTAATGATATATTTGCATTTCGTACTCATGACATTGATAATCAGGATTAATAATATATGAGTATTCAGTACTCATGACTTTACTATAGGGGCCTCCAAAATGATGATTGATTTTTGGTTATTATAGCCCTAATAGCGACCGAAAATGATGATTCTTCGTGGGGTTTTGAGGTCAGTTTAGATTAATAATATTTAAGGTTACCACTAGATTAGCATTTTAAAGCGTCAGTGGACAAGCCCTAAGCCAGGCCCCCTAAACCCTACTCTAAACCCTTGAACCCAAACCCTCAGCCTAAGGCCGTGGGCCCTAAGCCTTAAAACCATAACCTCCTCTAAGCCGCAGCCAGGCCCTGAATCTGCATGGCTTCCGGAAGAGACTCTGGTCCCCAGCCCCGAAACCCTCCAGCCAACCTTGATTTAGGAAGCCCAAGAGATACTGTTGATACTACACTTTTATACATTATTGCTACCATAATTCCTCAACTATAAGGTACCGAGGATCATGCAGGATTTTTTGTATCCACCGTGGTGGGTTCTCCAGCCAGAATCCGCATGTGGCTCTGCAACCCTAGTTACACCTCAAGGCGCGCATAAGACATAATCCATGCGAAGCAGTAATATGATTCTCTTGCAAAACTTGCCTATTCACGGAATGATAGTGGAAATAATTCCTGCCAGATGTATGCCCAAAGTGCATCATTAAAGAAAACTTGGCGAATAATTGTGTGTTTCTCTCACAACTTCAGCTACTAAGACCCATGCACATATATTTCGGCAGCCCCCCTTATTCCACGTGCATGGTTGCAATACAATCTACCCCGAACCCGGACTCTGAATCCTGAACCAAAATCCTAAAAATCATAAGCCTAAAATACAATGCCCCCAAGCCTACATGGGGTTTGCCATAGAATTGGGGATCCCATTTCGGAGTCCTGACAGTAAGGATTATGGCACATTAGGGTTTTGCTTTAGGGGCGCCCTATTCAAGGGAAAATCCAAACCTATCCTCCCTGGTTTAGGGTTTAGGGACTAAAAATAGTTCTAGGGTTTTGGGTTTAGGGTTTGGGGTTACCATAATATGGATATGCGGCAAGTGATGGGGTTCCCTTTCATGCGAACTTGGTGGAAGCCCTTGCAATCCCAACAAAACGGAACAAAAATGTGGCCTGAGTTTCCTTGTTCTATTCCATTTGAGCCTACATTATGGTATCTTGCTTTCAGTTCCTGAACAGCACTCCGAAAAATGAGCATAAACCTTATCTGACTCTATATAACATGCATTTCCTCATGAATTTTTCCTTTTATAATCCACATAGACCGCACCCACTCCGTTTTGAACCTAGGGAGCTTCAAAGCAACCCGTAATCCGCAGGCGACCTCATAGCAGCTGCAAAGCTTCGGCCCAAGCTTGGAGCCATAAAATGCTGCTATTGATATTTCTATTAGTAGTAGTCGTCGTCGTAGTAGCAGCAGTAATGCTTGTGGTGGTAGTGTTGTTGTAGTAGTAGTAGTAGTAGTAGTAGTAGTGGTGAGAATATTGCTGCTGCAGCTAGAGTTACTGTAATTATTGGTAGCACTGCTATTGCGAATTTACGGGCATTATCCTTGTCACGGCTTCGTGTCATGGTTACGGCAACATGCTTATAGTTATTGTGGTGTGTGGGATGGCAAAAGGGACTTCTCAAGCTGCCCCCACCCAGACCCCTAAAGGATCCAAAAAATGAAACCCCCCAAAATGGCTCCATTACTACACTGGGGAATCTAGGGGATTATTAAGGGGTTCCATTTTTTGGATCCTTCAGGGGGTCTGGTCACCAGGGATTAGGTTTTTGGTTTAGGACGGATGGCTTGGCTTGGTGGTGTTTAGGGTTTAGGCTTTTCTGATTCAGGGTCTTCTTAAAGACCCCAAAAAACATTGCAATCCTTTTTCTAGGCACTCCCAAGAAAGGTCCCTTAGATGTTGGAAAGCCGTAATGTGGCCTTTGGTTAGCTAGGAATGAAGGAATGGATTTTTATGGCGGTCTCAAATATAACCCACTCTAGTAGTTTCCATTTTCTTTCCAGTCCTTCCTCCCCCCAAACCCAAAAGCCTAAACCCTAAACCCTAAATGGTAGTTTCCATGTCCTTTTCCATCCCATCATTCCCAGCTAAACCAAAGGCCAGCAATGCACATTCAGAGGACTGAACCAGGCCTTGCCTTGGCTTGACACCATTCGAGCTATAGTCTAAACTCCTTAAAGGGGGGTTGTTATACAGGGTTTAGGGTCTAGGGATTTTAGGATTTAGGGTTTAGGGATTTAGGGTTTAGGGTTTAGGGTCTAAACTCCTTAAAGGGGGGTTTATAGGGGAATATATAGGGGACTACGACAGGCAATAATAAGGGGGATACTAGGAGTTTAGACAAAAGCTCATTTGGAGGTTTCCCAAAATCAGGGGTGCCTTTTGGGGGTCTCCCTAGAATAAAGACCATAGTATTTGGGGGTCTATATTGGATTCCCCATATTTCGGGAAACTACCGTTTCTGCTACTCACAGACAGTGGAATTGAGCTCGATCGGTTCGTGCTATTATTGCATGTACCGGTACAAACATCCCTTGATGTTTTCACATTACCCGTTTGCTACACCATTAGAGCCCTTTCCTGGCAGGAAGTTTTTAACCCTAAACTCTAACCCCTAAACCCTAAACCGCGCTTTTTACTTTCCAAGCCCGGCAGACCCCCGCCAACCCTAAATTCAAATGGTAACACACAATCTGGGTGCCTATCCACATCCTCGTTTAGGACTTAGGGTTTAGGGTTTAGGGTCCAAAAATGTCCTAAACCCTAATTCCCTCTAATCATCAGCCCCCTCCCCCTGCAAAACTGCAGACCACATCATGTTCTCATAATATATTGGGAACAGCCACTGGTAAGCCCAACAAACCCAAAGAACCCTAAACCCCTAACCCTTGACCCACTAAACCCAGGGGGTGAACAATGCCTAGACCCTATACCTTGGGTACTCCCCCCCCCAGCAACAGTCTAGGGGTCCTATGAAGGGCTATGTATGACAATATTATATGAATTATCCAACTGTTACTGAGGGGGGGCAGTACCCAACCTATACCCGAAGCCCCAAACCTACGCCCCAGGCTGAGTCAAGAGGAGGCAAAGGGCCCTGGTCCGACGGTGCCCTTGCCGATGGAAGCTCCCAGCTCCTGATGAATGAAGGACGTTAGGGGTTTAGGGTTTAGGGTTTGAGGTTTCAGTGGTTTAGACGTTAAGGTTTAGGAGTTCAGGATTTGAACTGTTCAGTGTTTAGGGCTTTAGGTCTTCAGAGATTTGGGTACGAGCCTGGGGTTTCCGAAGTCCTCATGTATGTAAAAACTCACGGAGGACCACCCACCTACATCTGAAACTTGGAAAGTAATATAGGGGCATGTTTTATTTTCACAGGGTTAGAGCTTTCCGCATCACCAGACCATTTTGCAAAAGCGTAGCCAGCTGATGTGCACTGTGCCTATGCTGCATATGCTGATAGATTACGCGCTTGAGAGGTTTCAACCCAGACAGCATTCGCAGAACAGTCTTTGTGCGCGACATGCTCCGCAGAATCGAGGGTCCGAAATTTCTAAAGGATACGACATTGTAGGTGTTACTTCTTCGCCTACTGTGCTGTGCGCATTTCTCTACCGCACTGCTTCCAGTTCCAATGTTCTTGATGCTGCCCTAGAGAATCTTATGTGTTGCCTTATTTTGCGCTTACTGTGCAAGGAGCACACACGTGTCGTACATGTTTTCAGCAATGTTTGCATCTACTTTCATATTTACGCCTGACATCCCCCAGCTTATGTTTCGTGGGAGGAACACCCAGCAAGATGTTGAAACAAGGGCAGCATTCCTCATTTGAAGCAGAGCCCAATTGATCAGACCACCTTCTTAGATGAAATCTCCCCGAAAGCCACAACAGTCAGGAGCTAGATGGCGTGAATCGTCGCATCTCCAGTTCACAGCGCTGCGGAAAAAATCTTGCAGATGTCTCGTGGGTGTACAGGGAGGAAATGTAGGAATATTTAGGAGTATTTGCAACAACAAAAAGGCCTTTACGAGGCTCAAAGAAACCCAAATAGGAAGACACACGCACACACCAGTACACCTAAGGAGGTCCTTATGACCATGCGCAGCTTGCAAAAGTGCTACACTCCATCACCAGACAGAAGGGCACCGCAATCTGAGGCTGTAGCGCTGGTTGGGATGTCAAGTTCTCGGGTTGACGGCTTGATGTCCATGCTGCGGGGACAATGCTTCTACAAGAAGGTAGACTTCACAGCTTAGGAATTTGATGGTGCATTTGCTCATTCTTGATGCTTTGGCCTTCTACGACCCTAAACCCTAAACCCTAAACCAGTGTAGCCAGAGCTCCAGTTGTCAAAGGGATTGAAGTGGCTCCCCCAACTTATAGCTGCTGTCCCAGGAATCCCACATAAGCTATAGTCTAAACTCCTTAAAGTGGGATATATAGGGGGTTATATAGGGGAGTATTATAGGGCTTATTAAGGGGGATACTAGGAGTTTAGACAATGGCTCACATAGTGCTACTTGCATGGCAGCCTCAAACGTGGCAGGTTCTCTGTGAGGTGGCCTTGTGAGACAGAAAGCCCTACTGCTCCTCCTACTATTACTACTACTACTACTACTATTACTACTACTACTACTACTACGACGACTACTACCATGGCGACTACTACGAAGACAACTACAACAAGTTTTTTGGGCCTTACATCGAGGCTGTTGGGCCCTCTAGCCGCCTCATGCCAAAGCTCGTTGACATCTCCCCAAGAAAACTGTAGTGTGCGGGCTAAGGGATCATGTGCCCCCAAATCCTAAATCCCAAGGGCCAGGGTGGACCACAAGGCATAGAATCCTTTACAGGGACAGGCCATGAGAGCATAGGGCCATTAAGTGCAGATTCCCCCCCAACCCTTCAACCCGGAACCTTAGAAGAACCCAAGGTTTCGGGTTTAGGGTTGCATATGACGATCATATGAGCCATAGCCTAAACTCCCTAAAGGGGGGTTATATAGGGGATTATATAGGGGACTACTATAGGGGTTATTACGGGGGATACTAGGAGTTTAGACTATAGCCTCATATCTTTGTCAGAATTTCCTGAGGTTGAGGAAACCGAATTCAAAGCTCTCGCGTGGCCGTATTGCTTTGCTCATACTTACTTGGGAATTGCGGAAGCCCTAGACCCTAAACCCTAAACCCTAAACCCTAAACTTTAGGGTTTGGGGTTTAGGGTTTAGATTGTAGTCCCCCTTAAGTAGATAGAAGACGGGGTATATGGGGATCTTATCATAATATACCCAAAGCTATATTCTATCTACCTGAGGGGGACTACAAGGGTTTCCTAAAATGGAGCGCTTCATTTCTGGACCCGCCCAGGTTCTGGGCATCAATCTGCCGCGCGCCCAAGCAATGGGGGCCTGGGCCTAGGCACACTGGAGAGAAAAGTGGTGAACAAAAGATGGATCCTTCTTCGGGAAAATCCTAAACCCTAGGCATCATCGAAGAACCTTAGATGAGCTTCGAAGATTGCAGGACAAACAGCACGCCAAAGTTGTAGGGCCAACAGTATGCCCTTCAGGTTCTTGCCATTTCTATATCCCTAGCCAAAACCCGAAGACCTAAACACTATACCTCCAAAACCCATTCTCGCTTTTTTCGGGCTACCCTAAACCCAAAACCCTACAGTATGGTAGAGCTTGCAGGTCAGTGCTTAGCAGATCGTCTGATGAGAGCATGCATGGTTAGCAGTGGGTACTGCAGCGGGTTTAGGGTTTGGGATTTAGGGATTAGGGTTTAGGTTTAGGGTTTCGGGTTAAGGGTTTGGGATGTAGGGTTTAGGGATTACGGTTTGGGATTTAGGGTTTAGGGATTAGGGTTTAGGGTTTAGGGTTTGGGAAGTAGGGTTTTGGGATTAGGGTATGGGATTTAGGGTTTAGGGTGAAGGGTTTTGGATTTAGGGTTTGGGGTTTGCGGGGATTATGTGGGAAAAGATAACCCCAATACTGAAGAATCAAATGCAAAAATGCAAAATGAAATAAAAGCTGGCATTATGTAGGGGTTCGGTAGTATTTGGGCTTACCATGGTCCCCAGTCTAGTGTAAGATTAGCCCTTCCTTTGGGGGTATAGAATTTCATATGAAGAACTGATCTTACTTGCAACAAACAGTATGCTTATGGAAACACCATTTTAGATTTGCTAACGCCATGGCACCTCTGCTGCAAACCCTAAACCCTCATCCCTAAGCTTGGTATATGCCTGTCTACCTCTATTTGATGCAAGAAATCCTGAACTAACCAGGGGTCCCGCAAGTCTAGAGACTCCATAAACCCCTCCCCTGACAATGGACTCCTCTAGTATGGTACCATTATATATTAGGGTGAAAATTCATTATTAGGGGGTGGGGCGGTTTGCAATTGTGGGAGGGATTTCTTCAGATAGACAAGGCACCAATTCAGGAAAGCAAATTGAGAGATCGGTTCGGGCACGGGGAGGAGAGGGAATCTCTCAAAATCAGGATCTCCCATTCCAGTCCACAAACACGATATTCCTTGCGAAAGGCACCCCAGAACAGAACTCATGATGTCGAGAAAGCTGCATGTTGGTCTGTACCAGCTGTCTCCTTTGACAGGTGACTTTGTTACTTTGTTTCTGAAGTGAAGCTCAGGAAGTCCGCTGACTACTCCTTGCATGCAATGCTCATGTCCTCATACCGGTTGGAGATATTAAGCACCCTTGTAGCAGTAGTAGTAACAGCAGTAGTAGGAGGAGTCGTAGCATCTACAAGAACAGCATGCGCAGTCACAACGGCAGGACTGGTAGATTGACCTTTGGTGAACGAGGGCTAGCATGGCGCTGAGTGTTTTGGAGGTAAGAAGCACTTTACAGGTTGAACTAGGTCGGTGACAGCATCCAATGCTAAAATTCGGATTCGAGTACTTCCAACTCCACCAACAGTCCAGACAACCAGTTGCACATACTGAACGAATATGCACAAGCGTTCCTTGGCAACAGATCGTTGTGTTGCCTGCATGTGTCGGCCCAAGCCAAGTGGCGCACGGCGTGTGTGAAGTTCCTTCAATGAAGGTTCTGACAAGGGGGAGGATGAATGAGGCATCAAGAGAGTCTGCTGATGACTCACAGCTCTTGGCCTCTCAAACCTTGTTACGCTGGCCACAGACCCCTTGACACACATGCCGTGCGTGCCCTGACATGCAAACTGCAGAGCTACAAAAGCACAATCTCTTCTTCCCATAGCTTTCGAGTCAATTGATGCAGGCCCTGCCAGCCCCTTTCAATCAGAATATCGTTGACCCTGCGCAGCACAACTCAGCAGGCATTGAGATTCAGGCATTGAGATTGCTTGTCACCTTTGATGCAGCAAATGGATTTCTGGCTGAGTGGTCTCGTCAAGCGGGTTCGATTTGCTGGTGATCTACCAGCAGGCACCCTTTTTCGGAAGCCTTTCGAGCCTGGCCAAGAGAGCCAAACGTTGTTTGCGGGTTGGGCCTCTCGTGTTTGGCTTTGCCAGTAGGAAGGGTTGAGGGATCCGTGTCCTACATTGTTACACTGCTTGGTGCTACACCTGCAGGATCTTGGCGCCCCACCCGCGCAACTGGTTGGTCCTGGGCATGCGGGGGCCTCCGGGCCACAAGCACAAGAAGCCAGGAGCAAAGCAGGGCCGAGATGCGCGGCGGTAGCATTCTGCACTGCCTGCAGGCAGCTTTCAAATGGGGATCTTGCAAGGACATGCTGATGATGGAATTGGTCATGTATTTCCTTGTGCGGTGTTTCTTGAAGCGTTCACTGCACAGTTGTTATCATTCCTTTGCAAGCTGGAATGCTGCCTGGGCGTTGAAGGGATCCCGTAGACATTTGGGTCATGATCATGTTGCGTAGCTGTTCGCACTATTTAGACAGCTTGAGCTGGAAAAAGGCCGCATGCAACACCTGTTCCTCCCAAGCTTGAGTTCTTACATCCTGCACCGCAGAGCTATGTGCAGCTTGCAGAGACGCAGATGTTGTCAGCTTGAGCTTACCAAGCAGAGGAGCTGTTTCCAGCAAACACAATCGCTTTGTCTGCATGTGTCGGCCCCAGCCAAGTGGCGCACGGCGTGTGTGAAGTTCCTTCAATGAAGGTTCTG
>CAJNIZ010047441.1:2200-31239 GCA_905231905.1 Symbiodinium pilosum | reverse complement strand
GCACTTGAAAGATCATTGACACCTAATCATCACATCCTGCGCGGCAACATCACAGCAAACCCTGAACCCTAAACTCTGAGCCCTAAACCTTTGACCCTAAACCCAACCCTTAAATCCCGAAAAAACACACACGCAGAGGCGCCGGCAGCCCCTTGCTGAGGAACGTGCATCAGATCCAGGCTGGGTACTCTCCCCAACATTGGATAGATGTTAGGGATCCTTGAAAGGGGGATATCCGGGTTATATAGGGAGATTCTAGGATACATGGGGTTTAGGGATCCTTGTTATAGTATTCGAGGAGCCTAAATAATTACCCGAACAATGCAGAATCAAATGGAAAAGAACATGAAAAATGGTTTATAGGGATGAACATGAAAAACGGTTTCTAGTAATAATCATTAGCATCGTGGCAGGGAGGTGGTTACATGATAGAATACAGCGCTTAGTGCACCTTGAGACAAAGAAGGCCGTTTTTCTGTTCAAAAATCTGCACCAAGCTCGGCCGTTTAATTGCTAGAAGATTGGGCTTTGGGTAGGGCAGTGGCCCTCTCCGAGCTCCAGGGAGAAGGAACGTAAGGGTAGCAACTTAGTTTTCTTCTTGTGGTGAGAGTGGGCCGCTTGTTCTTGGAAACTTCCGTTTGTAGACATGCCCCGGAACCCTAAACTACAATCAACAAACCAAAGCCCCAACGCTTTGTGCCTCATACCCGACAGGCGACTCTGGGTGCATTCGCAGCCATCCTCGATGCTGGACAGTTCTTGGTACATTGTGGGACTTGCAATAGTCATACTGAAAACGCAACCCATTCTTATTCTTGGGTTACTGAGGTTCCCACTTAATGTGGGAGTTTCTTCTCAGAATCTCCCCTCTGCATTATGACTAATATCCCGAGTCTCGAGCGCAAACAGCGGACCTAGATTATTTTGAAAGTCCACGCTTTGTTTGCTTGAAGAGGTTATCCGTGTGCTGGATCAAAGAATGAGTTTCCTTGGCCCTGAGCAAGATTCCAGGATGATGGCTCAGTGATGACATGGGGCAGGCAAGCTTCTGGTGGTGACAGCAGCAGCGTGCAGAATCGACTCGTGAACGTGAAGCATGTCCAGGCTACTCTCAATATCACTGACCTGGCTGTTGCGTACCAGTTAGAGTAGTGCACGCAACTTTTTTGGGAGCCAACATTTTTGGAAATTTGACATGTCCAGGCTACTCGCAATGCTTTTGCTGCCATTCTGGCTGACGGATCTGTTGTAACCTGGGGAAATGCGGCCTATGGCGGGGACAGCAGCGCCGTTCAGGAGCGGCTAAGAGATGTGCAGCAGATCCAGGCAACCGGATATGCTTTCGTTGCCATCCTAGGCGATGGATCGGTGGTAACATGGGGACGGTCTCAGTATGGCGGTGACAGCGGCGCAGTTCAGGAGCAACTTAGCAATGTGCAGCAAGTTAAGGCTTCTTGCCACGCCTTTGCCGCCCTCTTGGAAGATGGTTCCGTGGTGACCTGGGGCGCGCCTGCTCTAGGAGGAGACTGTAGATGTGTCAAGGGGCGACTCCAAAAGGTGCAGCAGATTCAAGCTAATGACGACGCGTTTGCTGCGGTCTTGCATGATGGATCTGCAGTGGCATGGGGAGATTCCGATTTTGGTGGTGACTGCAGTGACGTCCAGGAGAAACTGAAGAATGTACAGCAGGTCCAGGCGTCGTCTTCAGCATTTGCTGCCATCCTTGGCGATGGATCCGTCGTAACCTGGGGCGGCGGCGCAGGGGGCGACTGCACCTCCGTGCAGGAACAACTCAGACATGTGCAACAGGTCCAGGCTACCTACTACGCTTTTGCCGCCATTCTCCAGGATGGATCCGTTGTAAGCTGGGGTGATCCCTTATATGGGGGTGACAGCAGTGCAGTTCGGGGACAACTCTGCAACGTGACTCGCATCCAGGCCGGCAACCTTGCATTTGCGGCCGTCCTGGATGATGGGTCTGCGGCTGGGCTCTTAGTATTCCTTTTCTGGGTTGCTGTTAAAGACCTTAAATGAATCTACCGTAATGGGTATATATATATATATACAGTAATTAATATGGTTTCCCAATATAGTACCTTAAATTAAGTTCTTTAACAGCAACCCAGTTTTTGGTGTGTTAGCTTTCTGAGCTTCTAGACGTACGTGCTGCCTTTCTTGGTATTCGTTACCACGAAAAACCTTGTAGCCTCACCCTTATACCTTGAAGTTGGAAACCGGAAGCCGCGAATAGTACCCCTAAAGCCCTAAACTCCACCAGTCTTTCTGATATTAAGCCTGAAGCTTAGGCCCAAGCCCCCGAACTCCTATTTCCTTAGCAATTCCTGCTGTGCCTTGGTATGCCCCCTAAGAATTGTAAAGATATCTTTTTTTTCGTACTGTGGGTCCAAGGGGGTTACAGAGAAATGGAATGAATGTTTGCCACTGCGGTAGCGCAGGTGGTGACCTGGGGCCATGCGGCTTTTGGAGGCGATAGCAGCGCTATCCAGGAGCAGGTCAAAATTTGCCTCAATCAAGGGTTGGGGGTTTGGTGTTTTTAAGTAGTTCAGGGGTTTTGAGTTCTGGGCCGGCGAAGAGACAGTGCCATTCTTGTATCATGAAGGATCTGCGTATCTCAACTTGCCCATTCAAAGCAGCATCCTTTCAGCTTCGCCACAAGCGACAGGAGCTACCCTGAACCTTAAACCTTAAGCCCTCAACCCTAGACCCTAAGCCCTAAACCCAAATTACCTAATTAAACCTTAAGCCCCAAGCCCGAAGCCCTGAGCCCTAATACCTAAGCCCTAAATCCTAAACCCTAAACCGCAACCTTTCTTCAAACGCAAACTTCCTAATCGTTTAGGCTTGGGGTGGAGAACCTTTCAACAGCCATGCTATGAGCCATAGTCTAGACTCCATCAAGGAGATTATATACAGGATTAAACAGGAGAGTGTTATATGGATTATTAAGGGGGATGCTAGGAGTGTAGACTATAGCTCATAATAGTGCCCTCCCCTAATGTTACAACCCCCAATGCCCTGGCATTCAATCATGAAGCGTGGTAGACTATAGTTTTCTTGGGAACATGTCGCCCCCCTTGCAAGTTTTCAACCCCAAGCTCTGGTTCTTCATGGTTGCCACAAGAGCTCGAAGGTGTCTATATCCACCAAAAAACTGTCTGCCACACCCAACTTCTTCACTTGTCTGTCGCATTCCTGCTAAGAATTGTGCACGGATGCTTATTGCCACAACTGGGGGCTGGTGTGCCGCAGGGGTTACTGTTTGGAAGGCCAGCCCTCAGGCCAAGGTCTAGCGCTTTAATTTAAAGCTCCTTGAACCTTCCCCCTTGAGCGAAAAAGTTGACGGAACTCTACATCTTGCCCTCAGGACCCTACCTTCCCCTCAACTGATGATCTAATTAGGGAACAAAGGAATATAATCCCTATATCATACATTCCCTTAGTTCCTACTAGGCCCCCGTAAGACTAGGAGGGTAGTACAGGGGGAGGGTAGTAGGGAACCCCTCCTCCAAACGATCTCTTGCCAGCCAAGGCGTGAAGAGGTATGGCGATGAGGGCGTCGATGCCTCAGCTTACAGGGCATTGGTAGAGCCTAAGAGAATGCACTATTTAGGGGTTATTTAGGGATTATATTCCCTTATTCCTTACTAAGAACTAGTGAGTTTTGGGTTGACAGTTTGGGGTTTTAAGCTTTAGGTTGGCCTTGTCGGGTTCAGGAGGTTTGGGTTTGGGATGCATGGCTTCGGATTCTTCTGTAGTTGCGTGAGTTTGCTGTAGAGAGATTTATGTGGATTAGGCGGATGGGCTACGGCTGACCCAAGCAGTGCACAATGATAGTGTACTGCGGGCCAGCACAGAAATGTTCGCAACCCGACCAAAGCCCCCCCAAACCCGAACCCTAAACTCATCTTTTCGTATGCAAAAGGAGGACCCCAAGAAGTCCTAATCTACTGACTGTAAGCAGTGTGAGCCTGACGTCCCAGCCAGAATTCTGTAAGTAATGCAGTTCCTTGCATGTTTCCCCGGCTTTGGTGAGGGGATTCCATGTCACTGCTCATCAGATCAACAACATCTGGGTTGTTCCCAAAATTATGGGCCCTATCGGGTTATAGAATATTTTACGGCACCCAATATGTAGGGATTCCAAAATGGAACCCTAATTTTGGGAACTCTTCACCTGATTCACAATTCCAGCCTTTTCTGGTCTGAGTCCGTGATGGCTTATGAGTTGCACAAGGGTGCTTTTACCTGGAGGTCCATGTGCCCCACTCATAGCTGTAGGCTGTAGCTATAGCCCAGCCCGGACCATACAAGGGGCCTCTGGGGCTTAGAGTTGGGCTATAAGTACAGACAAGTGCAGTTATAGTTATAGGTGGGCTATAGTCTCCATATAACCCCTATATAACCCCTATATACTCCGCATATAACCCCTATAGATTCCCTATATAAACCCATAATCCCTACATAACGGCTATAGTCACCTTGAATCTCCAAGTAAGCCTTGGCCGCCCCATGGGGATACAGTAGTTCCTTTTTAGGCAAGGTTGTCCCATTGCCCGCTCCAAGCCACCATAAGCTGCAGAACCTGCCCCCTTCAGAAGCCTCAAGCTGTAAACAACAAGCTCAAGGGCTTTAGGCTTAGGATTTTGTACGCCCCAAAAGAAGGCTTAGGATTTTGTACACCCCAACTGTGGGGAATCGCTTATTTTTATGTACGGACCCTTCTTGCCGGCAACCTGCCATCAAAAACCTTGCCCTCCCCAAGCCAACATGCAAATCTCTGTAAGTTGGTTGCTGAAAGGGCGCAAAGATTCATTGAGTTCCTTTTGGAGTTTCATTCTAGTTTCGGTAGGGGAAGCCCTCATACGAATTTGCTTGGAACAAAAACCGTGGGCTCTGCACCTTCAGCCCGTTCCCTTAGCACAGGCGTACATTTCTCAATTTGATTTCCGCTACGTAGCCCCAATATACTGCAGTTCTGACGGCACGGACCCAGAAAGACCAAATTTCGGAGACATTCCCAAACGAGGATTTTCAGGGGGTCCTTTCCTGAGGGTATACCCATAATGAGGATCATAATACTTTGGGGTAAATTTTAATTGGAGGAGCGAGGGACCACTTTTGGACGGGCCAAAAAACGTTCAGGTCTACACTGCAGGCGACGGCACCAAGAGTTTGCGAGTCACTGCCGTTCGCTCGTTGATTTGGCCAGGCTCGGTGTAGGGTTAAGGGTTTAGGGGGTCATGTTGGTGTTTCCAAGAATTAGGGGCCGTACAGGAAATTGCGCAGAGGCAGTGTAGGTTTCAAGTTTTCTTGGGAGCTCCAAGGATGAGAAGTCTTGTACAGGGGTCCATATTCTGAGGCCTCTTTATATGGAACCCAAAGTGGAGGTATTCGCCGATGTTGCGGTACCTTGACTTTTGCAAAAACTCTTGGCGGCGGACGGTCATACTTGTGACACGAAATTGTTCCCAACACCCTTCCTACGGGCGAAGTTTCAGAAGGTCTGTCATGATAGGCCTTAGAGAGCTTTTTCAGGGAAGAGCATTCAGTAGCACCTATATGGAAATCTGCATTAACAGGGGGTTCTAGTAATATAGGGGTTCTAAGAATATAGACCCCATAAATTGTAATCCTACTTACAGGTACCCCCCAAAAGGACCCGTAATTTGTGAACACCTCCGCACGCATCGTTTGTCTCACGCTCGAATCCTCAACTTTCTGCACAAATTTGGGTCGCGATTTCATGCCCTCCCGTTCATACTTGTATCAACTCTCTCCAGACCCGCTTCCGCATTTCGTATTAGTGGGAGTATTTGATATCAGAGGGTGGCGAGGTCTGTTATTCTTATTGGGGCTTTGTAGGGAATAAGGGTATGGAATCCCTATATAATCTCTATAGAATATATTCCTTTCTTCCCTACTAAGCCCCAGTACGACTTGGGGGAGGGTATCACCACCCAAAACATGTGAGGATCTTGGGGCCTGGGATGCTCACCTTCGGATCCTCACCATGAGCCTCCTGCTATTTTTGACACTCTACACTAAACCCTAAAGCCTAAACCATAAACAGTACACCCTAAACCCTGAACCCTCAATTTCTGCGGTCTCGCTCGCAAGATCAGGTGCCATTACCGTCGTCAAGGGGTCGAAGTACGCCAACCTCTACGCCCCTTGGAAATATAGGGGTCGCTTGATCGGGGCTATCTGGGATATATAGGGACATATGGGGATATGTATGGCTTCTGGCTTCCAAAGCTAGGGCCTATTGTTGAGATCCCTTTATTAGGACCTATGGGCCACGTTTTCAAGTTTTCCAAATTCTTAGTTTCTGCTATGACGAGCCATAGTGGAATTTGGGCTTTCTGGCAGTTAATCAAAAGACTCCTGGCAGAATTCTTAACGGGGACCCACAGAATCCTTCTGTTCCTACACATTCCTGGGATCCCTATGTGCCCCCTATTTTGAGAAACTCCATACCTGACAAGGCCAACACTGGCAATGACACGTTTGCTTACTGTCGTCGTATTCTATGTCGTGACTTTTATCATAGTTTGTGGAGCTTTTGTCGTCATTTTTGAATTTTGAAGCTTTCGCCATCAGCCAGTGCCATTCTACTCATGCTGGTGTTCTTCTCGCCGTTCTGTTGCTACTTGCTCCTGTTGAGCTGGATTGTACTTTGATTGTAGTGGTAGCTGATGTTACTGATCTCATGTCTGATATCAGTTTGGACGCTGCAAGTTGTCCTCCATTCCATCCTGGTTGTCCTGCCGCTTCCATGTTTCTATGGCCATTGTGATCGCAGTTTACGTTTCCCGTTTACATAACTTGCAAAAAGAGAGAGAGAGAGAGACGCAAATCCTGCTGCCATTTTTCCTTTCAACTCTCAAGTTGGCTGTCTGGTCGGGGAACCATTTCTTGTTTGCTACTCTTGCGGCTATTCTTTGTTGAATTTGCTAGCGCCGTGACTGTTCATCCGGGAGGGATGAAATTCAGGGAGGTAACACAGGTTGGATCCGCTGCGTTTGAGGGGTTCATCAGGATCTTCCCAATGAAGCCTCCAGTTGCAGGCCTCGAGCAAACTGTGATGTATTTTCCCGATATAGCAACTTAAATAGTAACTCCATACCTTAAAACTTAAACTTCAAACCCTATATTACTTTTTGAACAGAGGTCCCAACAAACTCGATGCAGAACCCCCCCCCCCCAATGCTGGCCATAGCATTCTGGCATTGCTTTAGACCCTAAACCCTAAAGCCCTGAACCCTAAATAATAGTAAGAATAGTAATCATTATAGTAATAATAGAAGGAAGAACAAGAATAATAACCCTGAAGCCTAAACCCTTGGGGGTTCCGCGTTGGTTTAGGGGCTGATGATTGCTGGTTGTTGGCAGCTATTGTTCTGGGCCTTTAAGTGCTTGTTTCCTAGATTTAGGCTCCCGCGTTGATACGAGCCCCAATTTCCTTCCGTCTCATTTTAGACGAAGCATCTGGAGGCAGATCCCACATGTGCTTCTGAATGTTTCAATAAGATGTTCACAATCTCTTCCACTGCGCGCGTGCCCTAAGCCCCCAACCTTGTATGTGCGAAACAGTGCCTCCTTCCTTGCAGCGTTTAAGGTCGGGTCGGCCATGAAGTGTGGCACTATGGTGGGACCTGACAAGGCTAAGCTGCATGATTGTCAAGTGTTTGAGGCTCAAAACTCTGGGTCTCACTACATGAACTCTGGGTCATTGTTGGCTATAAATTCGGTTTCTGTGGTCGCAAAGGAACAAGCCAACAGGGAATTGGAACAGTGAAGGTTGGAACTATAACCGAAACTATGTATTCCAGTAGTGCCCTTTATCCCTTTTCATCTTGGCATATCCGGACCAAAGCTGAACAGTAGGACAAAGGGATTTCTGGTGAACCTAGAACAGGAATCAGAAATTGGGGGTGGCTCAGCACGAATTCACAAGGCCAGATCTGAAAATTATGCAGTATCTTGCTTGGAGGGTAATGGCACTTAGTAAGTAGATTAGTCCCCAATCCCTCAAATTAGGATCCTCACTTGCGACGTGGGTATACTCGGGTCTTGACTTGGACCAAAATCCACTTCATAGCTAGTGTACACCACTATATAGCCACATTTTCTTTTCCATTTGATTCTCCACTATGGGGCTTCCTCCAAACCCTAAACATTGAGGTTATTCCCGCGGATAAAACAGGAGACAGGCCTGCCCCTGCGTGGCACGAATCCGCTGATGCCGCTTGCGTCGGGCCCCCGTTCAGGCTTTGCCTGTAGGTCCTAAGCTATTGCAGAGTTGGGGCCGCTATATCCGTACTCGCAGGAGCAGTTGTCCAAAATTGTAGTCCCCAAGCGGAAAGCCCCAACTTAGGTAGTTGTGATCCTGCAGGGTGTAGGGTTGCGGATTCTGGTTGTCTGACTGACACGTTGGGAGTTTGTCAACATGAGATGGCCTTGCCTTTGAGGCGCCCATGACAAGTCTCAGATGGATGTGCGAACCGTTTTATGGTTAAGCATAGTATACCCAGTAGTACTAATATCGCAGCTCATGTTGACTTCATATTGATAAATCCCCCCCCCCTCCCCCTCGATTGATCAATCTCGATTTTCAGGGCCCCCTGAATAATAATGGCGAAAATCCTGGTTACGAAGTAGTATTAGTTTTAGTATGAGTATGAGTAAGAGACTGAGGAGTTTGAAGGCAGATCAGAAGAGAGTTTTTAGCCAGGTAAGAGAGCGCCGGGGCGCGCCCGAAATGTCGCCCGGAGGGTCTAGAAGAGGAGTTTGAAGGCAGATGAGCGAGCGCCGGGGCACGCTTGCCGGGAGGGTCTAGAAGAGGAGTTAAAAGGCAGATCAGAGGGCGCTTGGTCGTAATATTCACATTGATATGAATATGAGTATAATATTAATACGGTGGTGACATATTAATATGAATATAGATATTAATAACAGTAATATAGTAATAATAATCGTAACCGTAACCGAAATCGTAATAGTAGTAAAGTAATAGTAATAGTAATAGTAATAGTAATAGTAATAGTAACAGTAATCGAAACCGTAAGCGCAATCTTAATAATAAAAGTAAAAGTAATAGCAATAGCAATAGCAATAGTGATAGTAATAGTAATAGTAATAGTAATCATACTCATAATCTTAATCGTAATCGTAACCGTAATCGCAATTGTAATTGTAACTGTAATCGCAATCGTAATCGCAATCGTAATCGTCATCGTAACCGTAATCGCAATGGTAATCGTAATCGCAATCGTAATCGTAATGGCAATCGTAATCGCAATCTCAATAGTAAAAGCAAAAGTAAAGTAATAGTAATTGTAATAGTAATAGTAACCGTAAAAGTAATGGTAATAGTATTAGTACTAGTACTGGTAATAGTAATAGTAATAACAATATCATTAAAACTATTTCAAATAAGGTCCTTGGCAGATACTATTTCAAATTAGCGCCTTATCAGATACTATTTCAAATTTGCGCCTTATTCGGGACTATTTCAAAGTAGAGCCCTATTAGGGACTATGTCAAATTCGGACCTTATTGGGGACTATTTCAAATTAGGGCCTTATTAGAGGCTATTTGAAATTAGGGCCTGATCAGATACTTTTTTAAATAAGGGCCTTATTAAATATTATTTGAAATTCGGGCTCTACTAAGGAATATTTCAAATTAGCGCCTTATTAAAGATTGTTTCAAACTAGGGCCTTATAAGATATTATTTCAAATATGATTTTAAACTAGGGCCTTATTACATACTATTTGAAATTAAGGCCTTATTAGATACTATTTCAAATTAGGGCCTTATTAGATACTATTTCAAATTAGGGCCTTATTAGATAGTAATTCAAATTGGGGCCTTATTAGATATATTTCAAATTCGGGCCTTACTAGATACTATTTGAAATTCGGGCGTGGGATTTTGTAATGTGGGGTTTTATTAATGTGGATTCCGGGGCTCCGTATACTACCCCCTTTGATGGATTGATTTTGGGTTGGTTTTATAAGGTTTTGTAATAAGATATCTATGCCTTTTTTTCCAGCAACAGTCTGGAATTTCCAGGCCTCCAGACAATTGGAATCTTAGATGGAATCCTTGCAGGCGAGAAACAAGCTTCTCTACATAATCTTTTTCCGGCCAGCATCAAAACAGAGCTTCTGCAGCAAGCAAACTGTAAATCCAGTTTCTTAAACATGCTAGGTGCGCCTTGCCAAAAGTAGTTCCAAAGCAAGCAAATTTCAAAACGGATCCCTTAAAAACCTTCGAGTTTAAGTAACTCTGAACTTCTATCCCCAAAAAAATTTATTGCTCCGCGGGGATATTATAATTGTGGGGNNGGATTTTATAAATGTAGGGGCAGTTCTTAAGGTGAAGTCAACATTATCATTAGTGCCACCATGATATCATGTCATTTTATTGCTATTGTCACTATTCATCACCTCCCCTCATGATACCTCCCCCCCTTTATAATACACTCATGGTTTAGTGGCCCCAAGTTCGCTGAAGTTTTCTGTGACTTAGTGGTTGACCGGAGAACCTTCAGACTTTTGGGGTATGTATGTATGTAATGTATGTCTGTCTGTCTGTCTGTCTGTCTGTATTCCTGCTCTAGTCAAATGTTCAACCTTCTTTCCTGCTCTAGTTAAAGGAACCTTCTTTGTGCCAGTACCGTTAGCAGCTAGGTGGAGGACTTAGGGGCTTCTTTGGTTCTGAAGTATCATTGTTTTGGATTCGATCTTGCGTATCAACTTGTGGTGGTCTGGAGGTTTCCTGACTAGGATGTGGGGGTTTTCCATAAACAAGGGGCCCCTATGTAGATCCGAATATATCTCTTGAATACTTATTGTAGGGATTCCCACCGAGTGGCCATCAACTTTTCGTGCTGGTTCAAGTCATTCTTTGTAACTACAGAGGCTGACCTTTTTGGAGCTCAGAAGCCAGGGCTTCGCATACGAAACTAGCTAGACCCTAGATCCCTAAACCGCAACATACTCACTGCTGCGCTACAAGCTAGCGCCTCTGCTCATATGGCAGAGCCAACAGATTTTGATCGAAGTTGTCTTACTAGGGTTTAACAACACCTCGCTCCCCCAAACGTAAGACCTCCACCCCTCTTCCGTACCCCAAGAGACCTAGACCCTAAGCCCCAAACCGTAAACCATAAGACATACACCTGCAGAGAAAAGGCCTGATGACATTATGGATGAGCCGGCAGACTTCGAAGAGCACGATGAGCCAAACCCGATCCAGGAGACTTGGGGAAGGCTTAGGATCCAGAGTCTACATGGAAACCTTCTTGCCTTAGCTTTACGGGTTGGTCCCTACACATGAGGGGGTAATTGCTCTTAAAGTGCAGGTAATTAGGGTTTCCGGTAGGACATCGGGCTCAGGATTCTGGCATTAGGACAAGTTGGATGAGGGTACTCGGAGGTTCATAGTTAGTGATAGGTAGGGTTTGTTGTCCCCAAAATGCGGGCATGTTGCCATTGGTCTCATTACCTATGCCATTGGCGTGGCCTGAAGGCAGCAGACGGCTCTAACAGGGATCAAACGGGGATGGCTACTGCTGGGATTTGAACAAGCCACTTAAAAAATTGACAGCTTCAAGTCCTAATGTAGCTCCAATCTGCTGATAGAGTAAATGGAGCTTCAGTTTGGAAAAGCCTCTACACCTGGCTAGAAGAGATCTGGTGAAGTGTTTGCTTGGCAGATAAGGCACGTCTGGAACTGTGAACCCTAGGTTCAAAGCTTTTCAACTGTGCGGGAAACCTAGTAATCACAATTTCCTAGTTATGATGCTTGATACCAGCAGTCACGTTCACGACAATATGTGATTTTCTCAAAGTACGAAAGTACGTAGTCTTGCTGTGCCTCAGGACCTAAAAAGTACGTATAACTAGGTTGAGACCTCGACCCCCCCCATTTTTAATACTGCGAATACTGCCCCCCCCTTGCTAACAGCTAGATACAGTAACGTCCTGGCATCAATGTATGAAGCCGGCCTGTAGGGCCAGTAGCCAACCCTTAAGCCCTTAACCCTCAACCATAAATCCCAACCCCCAAGCCCTAACCCCAAACCCCATAAACCCCAAGCCCAAACCCCGAATCCCATCTGCTTATACTGGAAATTCACATGCCGGCGTTTAGGACGAAGCGGAGAGTGACAAGGCACTGCTTGCCTTTTCGTACTTGGGGCTCAGTGCTTACCTGGAACTTAGGGCTTAGGATTCAAGACACACAAATCAGGGTTTGGGGTGTAGGGCTCTTCATCGCCTGGAGGTCCATCAGTAGTTGTAAGTGGACGTATGTCTAGGATGACAGTAGCTTTGGCCCAGCTTCGAGGCTTATGGCCTCAGTCACAACTACCCATGGACCTCCAGGTGCCCCTGGTTTCTGTGGCATGCTCAGCAGGGAGGAGCCCAAGCTCTAGCCAGGTAGTATGTTATAGTCTCTTACAGTCATGCCCTACCTCAACAGGTCCGTTACTTCTTTTGAAAAGGGGATTTTGGTTACCCAACCTCCCAACAGGGACAGCATTACTGTCATCTGGCTCTTGTAAGGGTCCTTATTATGCTTGGTTGAGCTTGCCAAACACCTCTTATTACTTGTGATTATCCCCAAGTACCCCTTAGAGGTCCCTAAGCGTTCCGAGAGCCTGCCAGAGGCCTAGCTTCCCTGTTATGTTGTGTTCACGTGCTAACTATCCTCTGTGCTGTGAGAAGTTGCCAGTCAGAAAGCTGATGAGGAATACCATGGCAAAAATCGCCAGAACTGGACTCGAGAATGAACCAGCTTTGCACAGATGCAAGGTTTGAATGTGTAGTCTCTTGCGGTGAAGCGGCTCCATCCATTCGCAGGTAATGCGAAGGTAAGCACAGTTCAGCTCCTGAGCCTGTCTGATCCTAGAAAGCCCGCCGATGAAGATCGAAACCTCACACCCGCCCTTCTGACATCCAAGCACCTCACGACCTCGCAGTAGAATCCCAGGCTTCAAACCCTATAGTCGCAAACACCCTTCAGGCTTTTTCCGACACCGTAGACTCCAAGACCTGGTCTATGGTTGTTAAGTTCAAAGCCCCAAAGTCCCAAACGCCAGGGCGATGTGGATGCTGAGGAAGAAGAGGGATGAGGTACATCCCTGGGTTCAGGGTTTAGGGTTGGGGGGTTTAGGGTTTAGGGTTAGGGTTTAGGGGTTTAGGGTCTAGGGTGATACTCAAAGCCCATTTGCGTATATTATAGGTTCCTTTCCCAAAGCCTACATAGGCATGCGTATACTTGACCCAGGAACATACTATGTGGGTTATTGGGCTTTTAGTGTGGTACAGGGGTTGGGATCGCAGGGCCATTTAGGAGGGTGCTCCATAAGGAGGGGGCCCCAATAGGGATTCTTTAGAGAAAGGGTTCTGGTTTGAGGACCTCCCCCAATCCTTGCCTGCTATGGTTTACCATTCTGGTCGCTGCCCCTTTTTGTCAGGGTTGCATGGCAGAAAGACTTACTGGTGGTTAGCAGGGAAGAAGGGAATATGATCCCTATGTCCCTATATGATATGTTCCCTTATACCCTTTCAATCCGCAGTAAGAAGAGAGATTCCTGAAGATCAGGGTTGTAGGGTTTGTGTGGTTGGGGTCTGTATATGTGTGTATAGGATGATGACTTCCGCATCTCGTTTGTTGCTTTTTGCTTGCTTTCTCGGAAGCTGCTCGCATAGTTAAGGTTTCGGTGATGTTCCCTCCTCCGAACTGATATGGAATCTGACACGGAGTTTGGGGTGTGAAAGGTGGTGTCTTGGTCTGGAGATTCAGCGATTGTGACAGTTGGGGTTGCTAGAGCCTCTTGGAAGAGAATTTCAAGTCACTCTGAGGCTCCATACTAGCCATGATGATACCATCCGCCAAACAGACATGGAGCCCCAAACATTAAAAGGGGATAAAGGAGGGCTGGATGGGTTCCATGTTGATTTTTGGGGATAGGTTCTTCTGTGCAGAAGCTGTTGCATTGACGCAAAGCGCCACATGCCTTGTAATTTGTTTGCTACAAGCATCCCGCACTTTTATAACGACATTGACAGTGGAGATTGCTTCGTAATATACTTAGTAGCGGGGTAGCGAATCTCCAACCTCTTGGGCGGGTATCTCTATATATATATATACACATAGAAACAATCCTGGCATCAGCCAACGGTTGAGCTTTTGTTGGGGCCAGAGAACTGGGCAACTAGGTAGTAGTTTGTCCATCATACGAGCTGCTGTCAATATTAGCCTTAGTAAGGGGCCCTTAGCAGGAAACACAGGGGTCCCTCTTGCAGCTTAGTATAGTCCCTAATATCGTCGCTCATGAGAAACCCATGTCCACTGATTTTTATGGGAAATATTGATTGTAGCTCATAAGATGAAACACATCGAGAACACTTGTTATCCAGATGCTGGGGTTTGTATGCCATGGAAATTCAACTCGCTGTTTAGGGGTCAGGGGTCGGTCTTGGCTGGCCTTTGTGAGATTGCCTCTGCTGAAGTGGCAACACATGCCAACATGCTTCAACGGGTCCTAAGGGCCTACCCAGTGTTAGAACCATTTTTCTGCTCTCGTTATGGTAGTTACGGAAGTGAAGCAATCTAAACATTTTCAACACAATTTCAGGAAAGCTAAGAGCGGATTCAAAGGACCATACATTCCGCGAAGTGAGGAAACTCAATGCTCGGAACCAGCGGGTTGCAGTTCCCGCGAAGAAACCCTCAACATCCGAGCGCGCATAAGACCTTAACAGTTGCTACCCGGACCTCCTCAAGGATCCCAAAATTGGCCTCTGCCCCCTCCAAAAAAACATTCCAACATTGGGAAAACTTGGCACCAGCCAGTAAACCCCAGCGCTGAAATTCTAAACCCAGCCTGCAGACCCTCTCCCAAATTGATGGGTTTAGAGTTTAGGGTATAGGGTTTAGGGTTGAGGGTTCCTTATAAAGATCCAGTACTCAAAGGACAACAGTTTAGGGTGTAGAGCTCCTTATAAAGACCCATTACTCCAAGGACAACAGTCTTTGCAGGCCCCTGTGGGGTTCCATGTGATTTTGGGGCTGGTAAGCCCAAGACTACTTAAAGTCTTGCCACTAATTGGGGAGTTTTCCAAAATTAGAAGTATCTCTGTAGGGGTCCTCATAGCAAGGATCATATCTTTTAGTAGGCTTAAACCTATATAGTAGGGAACTTACCGCTTCTATCGCCCAGGTCTACCATAAGTGGGTTTCACTGCGACGAGAGCAGTTCACATCTCTGAGCCTCCAAGAATGCCGAGAGAGAAACTGAGCTTTAGGGTTCATAGGGGTTTGAAGATGTGGGGGGTTCAAATGGTAGGGGTCCCTTCTTGGAGGTCCTTCTCATTGATATCAGGGGTCAATAATCCACCCTTCTTCCGCCTCCTCTGACCATCCAACATGACCCCAACGGTCAGCGGGCAGTCCTGATAAGCCACTGAACCCTGAGCCACCTCCAAAATGCAGAGCTCTTGAAGACCAAAGGCTTCTGTTAAGAAACTGTGAGGACTTTGAAAGTCCTGTGGTCCGTAGCCCGCGCCCTAGGTCAAATGTCATGGGGACTTGGTACGTCATAGCCTCAACCCGTGTAAGCCACACAGTTACCCCTTTTAACTTGCTTACACTACTGAGTCTCCCAAACCCTCCTTGTCGAGCTTAGAACCTACTAGTTCTTAGTTGGGAATAGGGAATATAATCCCCATATAGCCCCTATGTAATCAATTCCCGTATTCCCTGCTAAGTCCAGGGCCTTAAGAGTTCTACAGGTACTCTGTTGCTGAGTAACTCAGTAGTTCGGTAGCTAACATGTAACCATCCTGGTATAGAATATCCCACAATAGACAAGGGGTTGGACTGGAAACTTGGCGGCTAAGTCACGAAGGGCTTGTGATCTCAAGGAATTGCTGGCACGTACTGGATTACCTACTCTAGAGATCCGCTTCTCCAGTCCCAACAAACCACCAGCAATGACGGTCATGTTTGCCCCAGATTTAGAGTTTTCAGGTTATTACGTGTCCAAGCAGGTTGCCGCGAAAAAGCCTCCAAGACACTGGGATCTTGTATGCCCCGACACCACGGCGTTTGAGATAGTCTTCATATTTTGCATGCGAGATTCTGTTACTCCCTCCATACTGTTGATACTAAAATCTTGCAGGACCATAGTATGATATAATCCCATAGTTCCCGAGGTATAAGGTACTTAGCGTCATGCAGGATTTTTAGTACCCACCGTATGGCAAAAGCAATTTGTAAAAGGTCAATACGGTGCCCCCCTTTGAGAAAGTTCAAACTTGCTCCAACATGAGGCAAAGACAATGGAGGCTTATGCGTTTCACCTGGAGGAACTTCCCAGAAACAGGGTCATAGAAGCAAAGCAAGGGATTGGACTTCCAGGGGCTTTGAGGGGTACAGTTCAGGCAGGGGGGGGGGGCTAAAATCGTGGAGTCTACCAGAAGTTAGCTTTGGAAGAATATGAGTAGTATTTTATTTGGGGATACTATGGTACCAATTATAGAGTAAGATTATATCCTACCTTTGGGGTATAGTATTATATATGAGGAAGAAAATCTTACAAGGTTCAACCACCAAAAAAAATCACTACTCAGATGGTAAAGCTTGCGGAGTCCTGCATTTGGGATTCCATAGCCCTACTTGGAGGGTCAGGGGGCTTAGTATGTAGGTTATTAACGGGCAGAAGCATGGTTACTATGTGGGCTATAGGGGTAGTATGAACTAAACCCTTCAATCCTCAGCCTGCGCATCCCTAAACCCTATTACTAAAGGGTCCTCAGCCTGCGCATCCCTAAACCCTAAAGGGTTTAGGGTTTAGGGTTTAGGGACCCTAAACCCATTGCAATAACCCTGCCATGAGCCAGAATTCCCCCACTATAAGGTTTAGGGTTGATGATGGTATGATGTGGGGCATGTGTATATGTGGTGTGTGTATATCTGTAGACATACATATGTACGTATACGCGCACATATGAATAACATACATGTACATGTATCGATATGCGTATATGTCGATACGCATATATGTACATATATGTGTATATATATATGTGTACATATGTCTCTGTGTGAGGGGGTTGGTTTGCTATTGCACCGAGGGGATCAAGTCGAGCCCGTAACATCCCGTGCCTATTTCTGCGGACGGCATATCATGAGGGTGATATACGTACTGGTTCTAAGTAGGGACTAAGGGAATTCACTATAGGGGTTCAGGAAGGATTACATTCCGTCATTCCCTAGTAGGAACCAGTAAAGTACAGGGCTTCCTCAGGGTTGAGGAAGAAATTGTACGAATCATGTATTTTGAGGTATGGACGGGAAATGCTAAGCATGCCCCCTAAACCCTCTACGCCACTCAGGCTATTCCTGTGACTTACTGAGTCTCCCACCCTCCGCGCAGGCACTCGGAGTGATAGTTGTAGCAAAAAGCTCCCGAATCTGCAGTTTCTGGGAAGCCTTCCTGTGAATGGAAACCGCATGCATTCATCACCCAGGGCGTGCTGCAGAGACTCCCGAAACCGCGCGTACATTCTCAGTGCAATTGGTAGCTAGCTAGAAATCCTGCGAGGTAATATCCTTTAGCCTCCTGGCTACGCGACCATCATTTTTAGTATGTTTACTGCTGTTATCTTGGTTAGTTTTATATTCTGTTATTGCTATTCTTACTATTGTTACTTGTGGTAATTTTAGACAACACCGGCATTCCGCAGTATGTTCAGCTAGATTGGTAGTAGGCAGGCACCCGAAAAAGGCAAACCAGTCGAACGCCCCTGCTCGGTATTTACTGATTCTTTGGGCTCAGGGCATTGGGTTTAGGAATCAGGGTTGGGGGTTTAGGGTTCGGGGTTTAGGGCTTAGGGTTTAGGATTGAGGTCTTAGGGTTTAGGGTTTAGGAGGGAATATGGGTATCACTATAAAGGTTCGCTCCCTCAACTCTCCCTTACGAACCAGTTGGTCCTATGTTGGCCCTACAGCAAGGTCTATGAATTTTTTAGGACTACATAAAGAGGCCCCTGCCCAATTTCAGAATAATTGCAGCTTCTTGCGCTTTTGTTCAGCCGCTGTCCATGAGGATTGTTATTGCAATTGTGTTTCTTCTTCTTCTAGCTTTGGTTTCTACTGCCACCATGGGCATGGTCATGGTTATCGCGATGGCCATTGCAGTACTGTCAGTACAAACAACACGACGATTGAGTTTATAGGTCGTAGTACCACTATGCAAGTATGATTGTGACAGTGAGGAGGCTGATGACGATTCATGGCCAGTATCACTATCCGTGGAGTGTGGATGAATCGATAACACTCTTCTGCGCCATTGTTCATCTGCGTCGATGGCGTAGCAAATTCATGAACACTTGGGCCCTGCCACAACCTACCATCAGAGGAATTTGCCTGGATAATCCCAAGGTCCGCATGACACTAAGGTGTTCGCCGCAGTGTTTGTACTGTTCGTCTAGTCAGCACCACAAATCACCCAAAGCTCCGCTTTCCATCATACCTTTCCAACGTCTCTGCGGGCGAGGCCCTGACAAGATCTGTTTCACCCCAGCGACGGTGCAAAACTTGCACCCCCCTGGATGCCGACCTTGACCTGCCGACAAGAGATCAAAGATATTGCGGGCGGTTTCTTGTGCGCTTTTAATTTTTTGAGCGTCCAGTATTTAGGATCACGGGTAGTTGCTTGTGCGGAGAGGAGTATGTAGCTTTTGTTTGCATCCCTTTAGCCCCACGCGCCCCCGAAACCCCATGGCTCCTTGGTCAAGTGACTTCTGTTGGATCAGTAGCACGACTTATAAGTGTTTGAGCTAGTTTTCTTCACAGTGTACTGAGTCCAAGCCATGCAAACGTAAGCTTGACAACTACTTAAAATTGCATATTCTCTCCTCTTAGCCTTAAATCCTAAAACCGCAAACCCTTGACTCCCCTAATCCGCCCAGCCTTCCGGACCCCAAACCACCCGAGCCCACCAGCCTAAACCCTAAACCCTAAACTTCAGGAAGCCGGCCAAATCTTGCAATAAGTTGCAAAATTGAATCACTCAAATTTCAACCCGCGCACATTGTAGAAGTCCGAATAATTAATAAGAAAAGTTCCACCCTCATCCCCCCTACATGACGGGCCCTGTATAAACACCTGAAGCACAATGCCCTGATCGCGGAGAACCTAGTGCTCCTTCAGTGGATAGAAGACAAACATGAGGAATCCGTACTTTATTTAGACGAAAGGAAGACAGCATCATTACGTGATCCTAAATCTTAAAACCTGAATCCTCAGTCGTAAGTCCTAAGCCAACCCCAAACCTTTAAACTACAATTCCGCCCTCAAGATGGCAGTCCTACAGACGTAGCCAAATTGCAATGATACTCTACCTGGAGGTGTATAGGTAGTTATAAGTAGGATTATATGACTTCTGATCTGTGTTATAATTATAGCCATCCTCATGATAGCCTCAAGTGTCAGAACTACCCATAAGCCTTCAAGTAGGGCTGGGGCCTTCAGTACCCATCTCTGATTGCACTGGGGATGAAATCGCGGTCATGTTTGGCAAATCATAGTTGGGCTTATGATTGGGTTTGCAATACGGAGCTTAGAACAAGCTACCCCATTATTTATTATATGGCAGCTTAGTTCTAAATTCTTCAGCAGCAATCCAGATGACCGCGGATGTAACAAGGCGAAAGCTGCCAAACCCCTTAACACGCCATGGCTCATGGTTTAGGGTTTAGGGTTAAAATCCGTGGCCCTACGCTTCAAACCTGATCCCTAAGCCTACATTACTAAAGTATAATAGCCGTACGCAAAACAGAGCCCTAAACTTAAGCCCCAAATAACTAAACAACCACACCCCACAAGATTCTCTATTCTTGCCTGGCTATACCTTAAGGTTTCCCTGCCTATGAAATCCTCATGGTTCCCTTATGCTGGCCCCAATAATCCCCTCCCCCTAATTTCCCCCTCTAGTATTAGATATTCCCTTGTGGCATATTGTAACATATTGAGAAGATTTAAAATCAAAGGGGGTGCAGGGTTCGATATAAGGGGGAGTTTAATCTAGTAGTATCCCTCAGCCTCGTGGTTCCTCAGGCGCTTGCTTGCGCCCTCGGCAAACGGCGCTCGGTGCTGTTGACTGCGGCGCCGCTGCAGCAGCTCGGGCGATTGGGTGCATTGCGGGATGTTATCGCCTTAAGTTTCACGTTTCAGGTTCAAAGCAAAGGTCCTAAGCAATTGTTGGAAAATCGCTTTCCAGGGTTATTATTTTCTCCCATCTAGAATTCCATGGCAAACCCACATTCCAGCTGGTTTTGGATAAGGCTTCGAGTTTTGTTGAGCGATGCCCCTAGCCCTAAACCCAAAACCGAAACCCTAAACCCCAACCCTTAAACTTAAGCCCTGAACCGTCAGCCCACTGTCACGGGCCAGAACAGGACAAGCAGGGGGTATCACTCGCCTTGCTCTCAACATGTTTCCAAAAAGACCCGGGTAGCTTCCCCAAAGCAAGGAGGCCCTATGTAGACACCCTAACTACCATAATCTGTAGTACAGGAACCCCAAAGAGGGACTCTTAATTTCTGAAGTTGGACCCTAGAATCTTCTTATCATTCTCCAAGCTTTCTAGAGTTCCTTGATTTGAGAAACCCTTACATTGAGGCCCAGTGCATCATGGTGGCTCTAAAGCAAGTAGTATGGAGCTAGCACGGACAATACCCTGCGTTGAGGGCTTTTGGGCCGATGGTGTGCTGTTGCACACGTTGCGTGAGATTGGCTTCTAATTTGGAACCCTAACCCCTAAACCCTAAAAAACCTACACCCTAAACCCTAAAAAACCTACACCCTAAACCCTAAAAAGCCTAAACCTTGTAAGAGTCTAAGATATTGGTCAAGTGCAGGTTGGGACCGGCTTAACGGCGGTTACCCCTCACTTAGTTTTCGCCTTGGTGTTGAGTAGGGAATGGATTATAGGGATTATAGGGCTTATTGGGGTTATAGGGATTATGAGGATTATAGGGGTTATAGGGGTTATAGGAGTTATAGAGATTATAGGTTGTGGGGGTTTCATTGACAGCTTCTGTGAGGACGCCATTCCCTGCTGAGCACCAGGTCTTTTTCGGTGGCCAGGTATTGGAGTTGCAGGAGTTGGTTGATGACAGGTTTAGGGTGTGGGGTTGACGTGCTACCCAAGCTTGCACTAAAAGGATCTACTGTACCGCTCACGCAGCCATAGCCCAGAATACTTCTCACATCCTTGCTGCTTACGTTCCCGCGTGGCATATAGCTCCCCGAGCGAAACTGATTCAGAGTTTGAGGCTCAAACAGCTTTTTTGAGCGTTATTTGCGGTAAACCCTGAACCCTAAACCCTAAACCCCTAAATAGTTTGTTGCCTAAACCCATGAAGTCTCCGGTCTCAGCTTCAAGTCTCTCTTAGCCCTGAGGCCACAGGACCTGCATAGTCTGGGTTTTGACTTCCTCAACTTTCCATCCCCTACATTGCATACTGTTTTATGTAGGGGTAATGGAAGAGAAAATGGAAACTACTACATTATAATAGGTTATATACTGGAGTTATTGCATGTTGTTTTCAAGTTCCTCACCCTAAGATCTTTCCTGCGACGGCACGCAAGAAGCCCTCGAAGCCTGAGAACGAAACCACCAACCCCACGTCGCGCTGTTGCGCCTTTTGGCCTGCAGCTCAAAAGAAGTATTGCAAAAACTTCAGAACATATACCAGAGTTATAATTATCTTGAACCTCCAAGTGGTAGTTTCCCAAAATAGTGGGACCCCAATATAGACCCCAAAAATATTTTAATTATCCTAAAGCAAACATCCGAAATCCTGGATCCTACGCCCCCTCTTTGGCCTGTTTTGAGGCCCTTGACTCTGGTACCTTCAAAGCCTTTTAGCTGCAGAGTGGTCTCCTCTAGCCGGGGGACCGGGGCTTAGGGTTTAGGGTCCCCCTTAAGTAGATAGAATATGGTTTTGGGTATATTATAATAAGATCCCCATATACCCTATATTCTATCTACTTAAGGAGGACTATAGGGTCTAGGGTATCGGACTGTAGGGTGAGGATAAAGGTTTCGGGATCAGGTTTGAATGTTCAGGACATTGGGGTAGAGTTTCCTAGGGGGGCTTAAATGAGCTTTCGTCTACACTCCTAGTATCCCCCTTCATCAGCCCTGTAATGCTCCCTAATATAATCCCCTATACAACCCCCTTTCAAGGAGTTTTGACCCTGAACCCTAATCTCTAAACCTGAACCTTAAATCCTAAACCTTAAACCCCAAATCCTAATTCCTAGTTCCTTCACCCTCAAGCCTAAACCCCTCTATAACCCCCCCTGTAAGTTCAGACTATAGCTCACATGGTGAAGGGTAGGACCAGGCCTGCAGAACCTTTTTTTAGCATGCCCAGGGCTCTTGGAGTCCTGGAAACAGTGCAGAGGCATCTAAAATCCTTCAAGGAGGATTATATAGGGTCCGGGGTTTAGGGTTTAGGATTTAGGGACTAAACTCCTTAAAGGGGGGTTATATAAGGTTGAGGGTTTGGGGTTTAGGGTCTCAACTTCTTAAAGGGGGGATGGTATGGGGGATTATATAGGGGATTACCATAGCGCTTATTAAGGGGGATACTAGGAGTCCAGACTACATGTGCGCTTTCCGATTCGCAGACTCATAGAAAGATTTCAAGGGTGGAGAGTCATGGGTTTAGCAGCTGGCGTCTGGGTTTCTGCGTTTTGGGTGTGGCAGTCTTCAACAGCGGTGCTTGCTTCAGTATGGGTCTCGCCTAACTTTACTCCCTAACCTTCAGCCCCAAACAAGGTAGGGAAAACCCAAGCTATAACCAGGTAACCAGGTATTACCTATCCGACTGTCGCCTAGGACTGGCTATAACTAGTGCATGATACATGCGAAGCCACCCTCAATCCTCAACATGAACCATAATCCAAACTCCTTAAAGGGGCTTATATAGGGGATTATGTACGGGACTATTTTAGGGGTTATTAATGGGGATACTAGGGGTTTAGACTATGGCTCACATGTTGCCAACCGAGTCTGCGCTGATGTTTTGGCTGCTCAGGGTCGGCACAGGTTTTCAAGTGAGGCTGCGTCAGGTGAGTTCCTCAAGCTCAGACAAAGGAAGCTTGCTGAGGCCCTGAACCCTGAATTAGAGTGGTATAGGGCTTCGGGTATATGAGCCCTGGCTCTTGGCCGTGCGGGGTTCACCGAAGGAAGCTGTTGAAGTGTCATGGACATTTGTTTACATGAAATGTTTACACATGCTAGTTAAGGGTTTGGGGCCTGGGGTTTGCTTTTGGAGGGGGGGTTAAGGGTTTGTGATGGCAGCCATTGTGAGGCTTCACCAAACCCAATACAGCGCCCACATGAGCTATCGCATATCTCTGTAATACTCCCCTATATAACCCCCTTTAAGGAGCTTAGACTTTAGCTCACATGTATTCATGAATCAGGTGCCGCCATCTCTTCGTACTTCGGGCCTCGGAAGGCCTGTTTGTTGTGATGCTTTGTCGGACCCTAGGGTTACTAATGGGTTTCGGAAGCTACGAAGAGGGCTTGCTACGGAGGTATAATTTATTAAGGAAACTTCAGAGAGTCCCTCAGAGTAAGGTTGGGGGCTCTGGTGTGGGCAGAGTGGCCATATGAAGGGAGTGTACGACGTGGTTTTTGAGGGGTCCAGGTATGGGGTGTCGGGTCTTGGGTTGGGGGGTATTCCATTCTTAGTGATTTCTCCCCACAGACCAATGGCATTCCAAGCGGTAACAAAACGTGGATCCATACTGGGTTTTCCCATCGCGCTTCGCTTATTGGTTGCAACCATTCTGAACATTCACGGACGGTGAAGTGTCGAGTTTTGAGGGCAATTCTGGCAGCCAGCCTTACTCTCAACCAGAAATGTTAAAGACCTCAAGAAGCTTCTATCCCACCCTTAAACCCTAACCCTACTAAACCCTACACCCTAAACAAGGCACAGGTTGAGGCCTCAGAACCCTCCCATTCAAACGCCCTCTGGTGTATAGGGTTAGGTTTAGGGCTTAGGAGGGTTTGGGAGAATATCGTAGTGGTGGTCTATATGGAGTTCCATGTGAGTTTCGGGGAGGCTAAGTTGCATTTAGGGTTACGGGTTTAGGGTTTAGGGTTCCAAAATCCGAAGCCAGCTAAACAAACCTCAGCTGCAAAGCTCCAACTCCATGAGAAACTTACCATGAGTCCTGAGTCCACAACTCCCTGACCCCCAAGCGATGGATCCCTGGAGTAATCCCAATATCGTGTTCAGAGCTGTTCTAGCATTCCATTCCTTCATTCCCCACGAAACACCGGTAAGACATGTGGGGTTAGAACTCGGATGCCCGCTTCCATGATCTACTTTCGAGGACGTAACCGCATGCGCAATCCCGAACGAACCTTCAATTAAGATCATGTGTCCTTAGCCTTGGGCTACGTTGGATTGAATCCTTGGGACCAAAGACGTGGGGTTGTTACAGTGTTGTATGTGGTGAGCGACAGAGCCCGTGCTCCATGAATGTCCTTTTTCAGTTGCAATCGATTATACCAGAAGAATCAGTTATGCAAAGCAACAGTGTGTTTACGTTTAGGTTCACTAGATTGCAGGTAAGACTGTCTTCTGTATTTCCAAGACTTGCCATGTAGCTGCTGAACTACTTGTCCCAGGTATTCGACGGACCCGGGCTGACCATATGGGGATTTCTCTAAGTTGTGGGTACCTTTCAGGAGTACCTATAACAAGGCCTGGCGTACTGTTGCGTCTACATTGGGGTCCCTTATTTAGGGGAAACTACCATATAGCATATGTTTCTAATAGTTATATCGGCCGCAAGATGACATTCGATCAGCGAAGGCAGCAACAGCAGCCTCACCCCCAAGGCACGAAACGAAAAGGACACCAACCCTTAGAGACGCAGTTTAATCATCATGCAACCAGCGGGAACCAACACTCACATTTTCTTCATGCAACCAACAAGAGTACCACTTGAGCTCGTTCGTTCATCTGAAATGGTACTCCTGCATGCCAAGTAGAGACCCTGAAGCTCCAAACATGGGGATCCTCAATGAAGAAAACCGAACCGCTTTGAGCCACGGGCCCTTTCCCCAAACCCTAAGCCGTAAACACGAAGCTCTTCCGTGGCGGAGGCTTGATGCTCCTTTGCGGACTTACCTCTTTCGCCTACGGGGGTGCCTGAGGCCTCTGAGGGGGGCTGTTGGAGCATGGCTTTAGGGTGGATTGAAGGATTTCGAGTGTACAAGGGTTTGGGGATTTAGGGTCTGGTCGAGGACAAGGGGTGCTTGATATTTGGGATGAAGCAAGATGAAGGTTCTCTTCGACACGGCCCAATCTACTCGGATGCTTATCATGGGGATCCCCGAGGAAAATCACCCAGGAATGTGAGCAGCGGCAGCAGCCTTCGCAGCACACCCTGCCATGACACTGTAGATCTTACAATCTTCAACTGTCAGCACAATAGTGGTACCTCTCAGCAATTAGGGTCACCCTTTCAAACTGCCGTAGTTCTCATTAGAAGGATCTCAACAGGACCATTGATTTTGAGAGACCTCTCTTTCAGCTCACCAAACTGTGTTGCAGGCTTGCATGAACTAGATGCAGGGCCTAAGCTTCCATTTCACCCTGAGCACGAACCTTTCCCCCCAAAAGTTTTACACCTCAAACAGGGACATATTTGGTGGACTCCTTGGAGAGTCTGCGGCTGTCTGTCAGGCTTCATTGAGGCGCTGATCCTGAGGCGTCTCTTTTTTGATGCCGGGTTTCAGGTTGGAGGTGTAGGCTTTAGGGCGTAGGGTGTAGGGTTCAGATTATACAGATTGGTGGTCCCTTGGCGTGGGTTCTGGTGTATAGGAACTAGCTCAGTCTATGTAGGAAGCGGATAAGGGACCACCAGCTTGAATAACGTGGTTTTAGGGTTCAGGGTTTGCGGATAGAGGTGCGCCCTGGATTTTGATCACAGGTGGTTGTAAAAGAGACTCCTGCTGATCTGTGGGGAAAACGATGAAGGCTGAGGGCTCAATACGAGGATGGGTCCTTGGGCGCGTCTGAAAATGACGCCTTCAGTTGGGGTCTTGGATCATGTAGATTTGAGATGCTGGAGATATTCGCGCATATGTTGATTCCAGACTACTGTTGGAGCATCGAGAAATTGGGCAATTGCCAGGCACTGACCAGCTTTTCGCAAGATCTTGTACTTGGAAGTTCACACATATTTAGATCAGAGATAATCAGGGCACCCAGTTATCCTTAGTATCAATGCAAGTATAAGTCCTCCTATGCCTCATGTAGATTATGCACCCGACCCACTAATGGGCTCCTAGTACATCTCTATTCGACTGCTATCAATGGGTGTGGGCGGCATAACCATAGCGCTCATGTTTTAGAAGGGACTGGGATGTCTACTGCGTCCAGAGTCCAGGACAGGGTTTAGGGTTTAGGGTTTAGGGTTCAACTTCAAGAAGCAACCCGTGAAAGAAGGAGGGGGAAACCAAGTTCCAAGCACGAACTGCTGCTGCAGAATCACTAGACTTACTTCATGTCCTTGCTCAACGTTGCTGTTGCGCAGGGACGGACAACCCAAACCCTAGCGGCTTGCGTTTAGAGCTTCGGGGGGGTCCTTCTTCGAGTACAGCCTAAAAAACTGGAAGCCTTAATCTCCCCTATCCGTCGACAGGCCCAAAGCCAGTATGTTGACATGTACCTCGCGATGTCAAAGCGGCTTTATTTTTACAATTTCCGTGAACCACCCAAAGTTTCAAAACTCCTAAATGTCACCCAATCCCCGATTTGAAGCTAAACCCTAAACCCTCAACCCTAAACTTTGAGACTACATGGGCTTTCTCCTGGAAGGTCTGGGCTCAACACCTCAGGTTTGGGATATCCAAAAGCCTTGAATCCCAAACTTACTGGTGGTAAGTAGGGAACAAGGGATTTTACTCCATTCATAATTCAAGGTTTGGGTTTAGGGTTTAGGGTTCTCGATACAATATGATATGATGTTTTCCGCAATCCCCTTCCAATCACCACGCAAGCGTAGACCCTATCCTGGGTTGCTGTTAAGGAACTTAATTTAAGTAACCATAATGGGTATATATAGTAAATAATAGGGTTTCCCCAATATAGTAGCTTAATTTAAGTTCCTTAACAGCAACCCAGTATCATGCCATCCATCCTCAAAGAGCCACAGCTTTTTGCACGACCGTGGCCAACCAGCCAGCAGCAGCAGACGTACAGGGTTGGTTTAGGGGTTTAGGGGTTTAGGGGCTACGGGTTTAGGGTTTAGGGTTTAGGGGTTTAGGGGCTTAGGGTTTAGGGTGGAGCTTTGGGTTAGGGGCGGGTCTTTTACCAAATGCCAGGGCACCCGCAAAAAGGAGCGGCGATTTGTCATTACCCGTTGCAAGAAGTATGGCGCATAGCCTTGACACGTCTCTCCATTTTGTTTCGAGCTATGTCAGGAAACCCAAGTAATAAGCACGGAACATGTATATATATATATATGTATGTATGTGTATATCAAATTCTCATATAACTACTACTAAGGATATTAACCCCTATAGTACTCCTGTATCTCACCCCCTTTGAGGAGCTTAGATTATAGCTCACAAAACGACTTTCTAGGGATAGCCAGTATTCCATGTTTAGGGAGGTGCAGGGGGCCCTCGGGGGAGAGGTGATGCCTTTTGGGCTGCCATCCACACACTAGCAAAATCTTGAAATGGGTTATAGTCTAAATCCTTGAAGGGGGTTATATAGGGGATTGTATAGGAAACTATAAAAGGGGCATTAGGGGCATGCTAGGAGTTTAGACTATGGCTCAAATGGCTGTAGGGTAGAGTTTACCTTTGGGGGATACGGGTGTAGGGTTAAAAGATGTTGGGTGAAGACTTACTTCAGGGTCTGGGGTTTTGGGTCTAGTGCGTGACTCCATGCTCAGCACAGGTTTTTTGAGGGACTGCAGATCTTTGAGGGATGATTGCTCAATCCTAAACCCTACAAAAACATGGTCTAAAACATGGTCTGATGAAGACTTGCAGCTGCTTCCGAATTCATCTCAGCTTCCGAGCGAGCACTAAGGAGCACATGAGTTTTCCGTTTGGGGACTTTGCAAATGATGTTCCAACCTTTGCCTGTGCATCCTGTAGGGTTTAGGGCTTAGAGTTTGTAAGGCCTACATGTCCACGAACTCCAACACCCTAAACCCTAAACCCCAAACCCTTGTGTTTAGGTCTTTGCTGAGATACCAGATCTCCGCCTCAGAAGTGCTTGTGACAGACACTTCCCACTCCATTGTTCTTACGTGCTGGCTAGTATGGTATGATTCAGGAGGAGCTCCCACCCTGTAATAGCTGTTATCCCTTAGTCACGATTACAGGCTGGAGGGTCCTGCTAAGGTATTGTGACATAGTAACCCAAGGAAGTGGGGTAACTATAGGGGTGTCGTGTAATGTGGGTGGCGGAAGAGATCAGTCTTAGTATGCCCTTTCTCTACACCAGGTTGGGTCACGACTCGCGGATTTATTCCATGTAGTCCGAATGTGGTGAGCAAAGTATGAGCGTAAACATGTACCTTTGATCGCCGGCTTAGTTGTAGCAGTAAGGTATATGTGTTATACCAGGGTGAGAGATTCCAAAGTACAACTGATACCAAGTGATGTTACTGTCAATATCTACCCCATCACCACCACCCTTTATGTTTGCAGTACTGCGAGCTCATCACTACACCCGAAATCCTAAACCCCAAGCCCTAAACCCTCAACTCTAAGTCCAAAGCCCTAAACCCTCGATCCCTAACCCTAAGGCCTAAGCCTAAGCTACCCAGAAAATTATTCAAACAGGACCAAGACCTGCCCTAGTCAGGTTTTCAGGGCTCACGGAATGATAATCTCACAGCGAAGGTCTGCTTGGAGGTTCGTTTTACTTATAAC
>CAJNIZ010047440.1:0-31547 GCA_905231905.1 Symbiodinium pilosum | reverse complement strand
CACCAAAACCACCAACACCAAAACCGACACCAACACCACCAACAACATCAACACCACCAACGCCACCAATGCCACCATCACCACCAACACCACCAACAACATCAACAACACCAACACCACCAACGCCACCAATCACCATCAAGAACACCAACACCACCAACATCAGCTACAGGCACCACCAACACCACACCATCACCGCACCCCACCACAGCCGCCGCCGCAGCAGCAGCAGCAGCTGTGCCAGCGTAAACTGCAAACCCGAAACTCCAAGCTAAACACCAAACCCCAATCTCACGTCTCCCCACTCCAAGCGGGTGCATCGACCTCGTTCGCTCCTGCCACCATGCACGGGGCAGCACCGGGGGTAGTAGCACCTGCGGCTTAAGGCCCGGAGTCTAGGCTTGGGGCGTTTGTGCGGTCAAGGACTTTGGGTTCGAGTTTTAGGTTTTGCTCAAAACAGCGAATACACGTAGAAACTGTTGGGGGTGGATAGGGGTCGGGGCCAAGAGCTGTGGATTCCCCCACCGGAACCCCAAACTCTAAACCCGCTACCCTACACCTAAACCTGGAAACTCTCTGAGTCTCAGGGTGCTGGCTCCAGGCTTGAAGTTTTATGTTGAACCTAATGCGGCCACAAATGGGCACAACTAGGGGCATATAGGGATACATGCATGGATGCCTAAGCGCATGTATGGATTCATGAATGTGCGTAGGTCAGGTTCCTTGATAGGGATTAGGATTCAGGCCTTCCCAAACTTGCTTCTATGAATAGTGGCACCCGAGGCAGGTTATCATGATGTGGAGTCGTGGCAGTGGGGAAGGCTTATGGGTTAAGGCGTGAAGGTTCCGAGTATCTTCAGGGTTTATGAGCTAAGGAAACTCAGGCGAAGAATGGGGATGAGATGCTCCGTATGCTCGTGTAGCCTGTTCCTGTGATACTTCAAAGGAAGACTTGGAAGTCTTGCACCCTTTGGAACTCCCGATGACATTGCTCCTTTAGGTATGGGGACGACAGGTGATGCAAGATCTGCTCCCATCCTATGTATATATATATACACATACACACACGCACATGGGGATAACATTGGATGGATGGATGGATGGATGGATGGATGGATGGATGGATGGATGCCTTAAGAACGCCGCAAGGCTATCATTTTGTCAATATGCTTCTATTTTCAAGAACTAGCAGTGCAAGAACATCTTTTTTCATTTTTGGGGTCTTGGGTTGCTGATATAGCTACTTCATGTGACAAATGGAGCCCTTTGCGTTCCTAGCTTTCTGCGTTTTAATTCTAGTTCTTTAAAGCTTGAACAGCAGACAGTTGTGGACCGAGCAGCACGATTCGCAAAACGTAGACAGCTGATTCTAATTGAGCGCTCGTATTGAAACACAACATACTTAGTAGCTGGCTATCACTCGGTTTAGGTGCCCTAGGTCCGGGCGCTACGTAGAAAAAATGCAGCACCCAAATAGGGTATAGGATTTTCAGGATCTAGAGCTTGGGGGCTTCAAGGGCTTCAGTGCTTCCACCAGGCTTTTGGGATCAACGTATGGAAAGTCGTGTTTTGTTTTTGTTGGGTGGGTAGGACGTAGGTCTGTCTGTGTGTGGGTGGGTGTTTGGCTCTCTCTCTCTCTCCTCCTTCTTCTTCTTCTTCTGCGGGCTCTGCCCACCCCTCACGGGTGAGTCGAGGCACTGCCTCAAGCCCCACATGTCCGCGCTGTCCAGGTCGGCACTGGCGAGGCCAGAGTGTTCAATCAAAGGGCGACTCCAAAAACCTACATCCCATTCCAACGCCCCCTTCGGTTGAAGCACCCCTCACTCCAGCTCAGCTGTGACACTTACTGCAAGCGTGACCCTGTTGATCTGAGAGGCAGAGAAATGAGTAGCAAACAAACCATCCTAACACCAACCTCCCAACTCTCTCCACAGGTCCTATACGCAGGGAGCACACTCATTTACAGGGAGCCCATCGCTCAGCCGAAAACAAACAAACAAAGTGAACAAACCAACCTCTCTCTCTCTCTCTCTCTCTCTCTCTCTCGCTCTCTCTTCATACATATATATCTGTAAATGTATGTGCATATGTATATATGTCTACATATAGGTATACTATATGTATATATATAGAATATAGATATATAGAGAGGGGGAGAGAGAGAGAGAGAGAGAGAGAGAGAGAGAGAAAGATGGACAAGCACACACAGACAAACTTGAACACGCATATAGTTCTTTTGGCAGCCTATGGGATGCTGGAGATAGTTGTTGGCCCCTGTGAAGGATAGGCGAGAACACTTTAAGAAAGGTCCCAGTGATGTCTTTGTTCTGTTCTCAGGGCTTTGGGGTTTAGGTTATGAACGGAGACCTCCTGCCCTTACCCTGCGTCCTCCCCTTGACCAACTCCAAACCAAGCACCTGCGTCGCCCTGGCCGGCAATCATACCTCCGCCGCTCTGCGGCATGACCATGACCTGACCCCGGGTTGACGATTGAGGATTTAGAGTTTTGGGCTTGGAGAGAAGCCATGGAGGCAAAAACAGAATCCTCAAACAGCCGTTTGTCAAGAGCCTATAGGTAGGATTGAGGGTCTAGATCGGGTTGAGGGTAGGGTTAGGGCTTAAGGTGTAGGAATAGGTTCTTGGCGCTCAGAGCTTGAGGGCTTGGAGTTCTTAAGGCCTAGATGCTGGGGTTCTGAGTTGGGGTGATCATCACATTTTTTGGAAGTATCTGCTGGGGCTTTTAACAGCATACGCTTCTTGGAGGGATGGATGTCACGACGCTGGTCTCTTTTTCGCATCCTCAATACTCGACCAAAAACCCGAAAAAGCCATCTTCTGCACACGTAAGCCAGAAGGAGGCATCATTTTGGCAAATGATCTTCAAAGCTGTGCGGGTGTCTGTGGGCGGGCCATGGTGAGGGGATTTAGGGTTTAGGTTTCGGTGTTTAGAGACAAGCTGCTCAGAAATAGCTGGCTGAGTGTGGGTCCAGGCTGTAAAGTTGAGGCATTAAGGACTTGCTTGGAATCTTTTCGGAAAAAAGCGCTTCCAACAAAAAAAACTTTTCTAGAGAGGCCCATTGGGGCTAAGGGGTGCGGATTGAAGGTTGGAGGTTTGCAGCCTTAGGGGCTGGTCAGATCCCCAAGCCCTCGAGACTTGTTGCCTGTGATGGGGCATTGAGGAGTGAATCCCTGTGGTAGTTCCCTAAATAAAGACCTATGATAATCCCCGGTTCCTGATGGCCCGGCCAAAAGCATTGACAATTCACATGTTGGTTGGATAAAGGGAAGGTTGAAATTGCCAGCATATCGGCCAGCTCAGCTGCTTAGTCAGGCGAGAAGACTTTTCCTACAGGTTTTCAGCATCCTCTTGAGTCCGCTATCACATCATCCAGGCTCTGACATAAGGGGCCCAGCTAAACCAGAACAGCTTGATGCCCATTCTGACTTTCTGATGATGTCGCAGGCAGGAAAGCTCAGGATTGTTTCAGAGAGGGTTTAGGTTTCGTGGCTTAGTTAGTTTGGCTTCGCATGAGGTAACCCTGTAAAGCTGTTCGGACCATACAGCCATCGGAAACTTCTACTAGCTCGAAATCCTGTGAAACCATGCTGATGCGCTCGGAAACTCTGGGAGCCCTTCTCAAAGCCTTGCTGAACCCAAGTTTGTATATAGTTGTATCAGGCCCAATCTTTCCGTACTCTCTCAAATGGCAGTGTCCACAACTCTTGGACCCCCTATGCAGTACGTCCAGTACAGTCCGAATTGTAAATTCAGATTGCCCATCTGGAAGTCCCCAAATCTTGCTGGCACAGCGCGGGAACTGGAACTGGCACAACAATGGCCTGAGTGCATTCATCCCATATGGCATCATGTTTGGGGTGTCGATTTGGGGAGGTTTAGGCGCAGGGTGTAGCTTTTGAGCCTCAGGGCTCAGAGATTAGGGGGTCGAAGTTTGGGGTTGGCTTTAAGTTGTTTAGAGTACAAAAGTCAGGGTCTAGAGCTTCATGGCCTTAAAGCAGGTTTGGGGTCATGCTTGACTGAAGTTTAGGGTTTAGGGATTCATTCAGGTTCGGGGTTTAGGGTTCGGGTGGGGTGGGTTTGGGGCTCAGGGCTTCTGGTTAGATGCTTGAATCCTTTTTCTTTTGGAGGGGGTGAGGGGCTTGGGGGTTGGGGTCTGGGTGTTTGAGGGCATTAGGCCTTAGGGCTGAGGGTCGGGTGAGTTTAAGGCTCAAGGTTTCAGGTCTAGGTCTCAAGGGTTTCCTCCGAAGCGGGAGAGAACAGTGACTGGCAGTGCGGGAATAGCGCGGAAATCGTAGCATGTGAGCTGTAGTCTAAACACCTAGTATCCGCTGAATAAGCCCCATAATGCTCCTCTATATAACCCCCTTTAAGTAGTTTAGAGCTGTCCCGCTGCACAACCTAGGTTCCCATGCTGGAGGTTACACATTTCCGACCTCACGTGTTGGTTACGCTTATCACGAGCCCTTGAGGTTGAAGCCCAGAACTGTAAGCTAGAAACCCCAAACCTCAATCCTTTCAGCCTACACCACAGCAATAATCCGAAGCTCGCTCTGGCCCCCATCTTCCCAGTTTCCACATTTAGGCTGATGTAGGATTCCAGGCATACGGCTTTTCATGGGTTTGGGCGAACCCCTTCAACTGACCTGACTGATCGATGGCCCCGTCACCACTAGTATTCGGTGATAGCAAAACAGTATAGGAGCACATATGCAACATCAACGGGCCGGGCGGGGTGTTTAAGATAAGGGATGAGGGACAATCTTGAGGAACCCCAACTGGCCATCGTCGCTCACAGAGCGTGTCCATGATTGCTACATTTCACTCTGTTCCTAACAAAGTTAAAAATCCTGGCACGTCGGAGCTGAACAAGAATGTATCTGCCCGCTGAACCTGTTTGCATAGCTGTCGTATGCGCGCTAATCATTCCTACGCTGCCCAATCATCGTGTGACGGACCAAGCTTAACACACCGTCACGATCCAAACCCCACAGCGGGCTGTGGGTATTAACGCCGAACATTGCAGGCAGAATGAATCCTGCTCTTACGTACTTCTCCAATGTACTTGTTGAAGTAGCACGTCTGCACAAAGCTGGCTTTGACCAGTGCATATCGAAACCTGCTATGTTTCATCTTGCACCTGTAGCTCACCAAACTCTGGTGCTGAAACGTTTAGTAACATCCAACGTCCAAGTCATCGACGGATCTAAGCGTTTGTGCACGGTAGATTGATGTGCTGGTATTCAGGCTGTACGTTTTCTGGTCCGCAGTGTTGGACAACCGCCATGCCTTCCAGTTCACAACCTGGCAGGAGCGTGGATAGTGGTTATTTGACAATGGATAGGTCAGTGCACCCCCGGCTCATCAGCATCAGGACAGTCGGTGGGCCCACTGCGCACTGCAAACCAATATGCAGAAGCTGCGCAGAGGCATGGCCACAATTGGTTGGTATGGGAGCTTCCCATTCAAGAGGTTATATAGGGATGTAAAAAATGAACATAAGCATGAATGGAAAGAAGGCGCAAGTAAGCATGCACCCTTGCTAAAATATACCACTGAACCCATCGCTATTTAACTGCAAATTCACCTGAACCCTCAGCCCCAAGTCCTCACCCCTGAGCACTGCTTCTCATCACGAGATCCCAAGCCCCTAACTCCAAAGTCAAGCTTAAATCCCACGTCCCAACACATGGAACCCTGGATCTTCCCTCCATGAACCTGAAACAGAGTTACGGACACCCACTCGAGGTAGGAGCCCTTATGCTTGGTTTATGGTTCGAGTTAACCCATGGAAAAAACTCATCTTGAATGAAGAATCTGCAGCTATATAAGCCATACCAAGGATCCCTACTGAGGTCACCCTTGGCCCTTAAACCAGGGACCCGAAACGCTGAAGCCCAACCCTAAATCCTAAAACCACAATTCTAAACCCTTCAGTCAACAGCTTTGATCTGAGGCAACGTCCATGGTAGGGCAGTAGCCTCCGTTGACCATCCTAGGGCACAGGGTTTCCAGGTAGGCATGGTTTGGGTTCAGGATTGCGGGCTTAGGGTCAGGGAGAGAGGAGAAAGCTTGAATTGGTTTAGGAGTTTTAAGGCTTATGCTCAGGGAAAGTTTCAAATCCAGATTTTGTGGCCAAAGGCTTGGAGATATTTTGGACTTTGGTCCCAGGCTGGAGGGAACCCGGGCTGGGCGGTTGAGGGCTTGAGGACCACTTTATGTGTTTGAAAGGACGAGATCGGAAAAAGTAAGGATAAAATTAGGAACGCCAAGCAGATACAGATGATGCGGGCTCACTTCAAGTATGGTTGGAGGTTGTGTGACGAAGATACTCTCTGTTTGCAGGCATAATGCTTTGTCCTGACTTTAGCGCTTGCATGATACGAAGCCTGGAGAGTCGATAGCATCATGCTCCCACGTTCCTTGTCTAGCGGCACTCTCTTGTGCTCCGTGCGTAGGCCTTTTCCTGATGAAGCAATGGCCCAATTTGAAGGCTACCCTGCTGGAACCATGCTCCCATATGAGGTACCAACCGCCCCCACAAACAAAGATGTCCCCGGCATCCGTAAAGATGGCAGGGTTCAAAGTTGCAACCTTGGTTTTGATTTTGGAGCTTGTTTGGGAGAACCCCCTGGAAGACGCTACAAACATACATAAGTTATGGACAGACTAAAGTCGGGAGTCCCATTTCCAATGCTGCCTCAGGCATAGGTGCTCATCTACAACAGTTGGTCAGTTGAAGGATCTGCGCATGACACCCTAATCACGCTTCGGGGTTTGAAGGTCTGCATGCGCGCAGGATTGACAAGAGCCTTTCACTGTGAAGCAAGCATACTTGCCATTCACTTGCCTGCAGCGTCGAAGAGCGCTGAAAAACCCGAAATACTTCTGGAACACCGTTGCACAGCCAGGCACCGGTGTTTTGATGAACTTCAATTTCCAAGACCCCTGTAGGATCCAAAAAATGGACACCCAAAAAATCATCCTGTTCCCACATTTTGGAGGGGTTATTCAGAAGCTCCATGCTTCGGATCCTTCAGGGGGCCTGGGTTAGCATTTCTATCTACAACCGTTGGGCCTCGCAACCGTGAGCCAACATGACAGCGCCTCAAAGCCTACACCCTTAACTGAAACGCAATTAAGGGGGTATGCAACGGCTATATAAACACATATATGTATGTATATGTGTATACGGGCTCGGGGAATTTTTGAGCTGGTGCACTGGGTCATCTAAGAGTGCTATGAGGGGTGCGTATATAAAGTCTATATGAGTAGAGTTCTGAGTTTAGGGATATACTAGTTGTGAAGACCATCGTGTTGACACCCCTGAAACCTTCAAGGCTTCCTCAAGGCCGGTAGGGAAGAGAGTAGCGAATCCCTAGACGTCTTGACATAATCTCCAGTCCCCCGTCCTGCAGTAGATTCCACCTTCTTTTCCATTCCTTTAGTCTCCCCACTAAACACCCTCTCTAAACCACTAATCTTCAATTCAGCTTTCCTTGCCTACTACAGTAGCCAAACGTAACCCTACACCGTTCGAGCCGAAGATCTGCGCGACTTGCGGCCCCTGCTGCTGCATTTGTTGTGGCAGCCTTGGCTAATAGGAGGATTTAGGTGTTCGAAACCCCCCAAATGAGGACCCTATAAGACTCATATGATAATCACCCACACCCTAAGCGATGCAGAGATAAAGGGAAAGCGCGTAAGGCTTTAAGAATACACGGTTCTGAGATTGAGCGGATGAGTGTCTAGTGCCCGTAGGACTGCAAAGGCCTGGGTTTTGGAGGTTTGAAATTGAAAGCTCCGTGCGATGCCTCAAGATTTAATGCCCCTGATATGCTCTCAAGGCAGGGAGGATCTTTACTGTGCAGACCGGCAATACGGTGCCAGCTCATGAGATTGAGAGCTCACATGAAAAAACAGGATCGCCAGTGATTCTCTTGTCAAGAATGTAGAGCATGGCTCGAACAGAAAGGATTAGGCGGCCTTGAAAGCTGGGGTGGCTCCTTTCGCATCATCAAAACAAGGATCCTAGCGCTGTGCAGCATTGGCTTGCTTCCTTGAGACCTGGGCAATTCTAAAAACAGGCGCCCCTGATACCCCCAAAATACTGAGGCCCCGCCTTCCCACTGCGCCTTGGAAACAAGCGCAAAGCCAGATAGAAGATTCTCAAAACAGTCCCATTACATGTTTGTGAGGGATCCCAGCAAACCTGCCCACATTCTTGGGGTCTGGACTCTAATAAGAGCTAAGGCTTAGGGCGATTGAACCCGTAGCTCAACGGTCATCAGTAGCCCAGAATTGGTTCTTGTTAACGTAGGCGGCTGAAATTTCTGTCGCTTTTGGATCCCCTCAGTGTAGGCTGACTATAGGGAGAAGCAAAGTAAGGAGGCCTGCGGCCTCCAAGGGGCCATGACCTTTTCACCTATCAATCTGCCTCTAGTTGCGGCGCTGATGGGACTGCGTCGCAATCCTGTTTCTGATGCTCAGCCACAAGAAAGAAAAAGTTGCTAGGCTCAGCAAAGCAACTGCTGCCCCTGCTGCTGCGGCATTTGTTGTTGCGGCATCTGCTGTGGCATCTGCTGCGGAACCTGCTGCTGCATTTGCTGGAGCGGCATTTGCTGCTGCTGCTGCTGCTGAGGTACCTGCTGCTGAGGCATCTGCTGCTGAGGCATCTGCTGCTGAGGCATCTGCTGCTGAGGCATCTGCTGTTGTTGCATGGGCTGTTGCTGCAGCTGCGTTTGCAGCTGCTGCTGCTGCTGTGGCAGCTGCTGCTGCTGTGGCAGCTGCTGCTGTTGCATCTGCTGTTGTGGCAGCTGCTGCTGCATTGGCTGCTGCTGCATTTGTTGTTGCGGCATCTGCTGCTGCGGCTGCTGCTGCATTGGCTGCTGCTGCATTTGTTGTTGCGGCATCTGCTGCTGCGGCTGCTGCTGCATCTGCTGCGGGAGCATCTGACCCATCTGCTGAGGCATCTGCTGCAGTTGCGGCGTTAGCTGCTGCGGCATTTGCTGAATCGGTATTCCTGCGCCGCACATGTCCAAAACTCTTTTCATATGACTATGACTATGTCAAGTTTCGGGCATTTCTGCCAGGAACAAGGTGAAAGGTCCTATAGGTCTCTTAACTTACATTTGGTACTTACAACCCGACTGATAGCGAACCTCCTCACAACGGATGTGGGTTGAGGTTCTGTACTCCATAGAACACGGCAGGCATCTTTCAATCCGGAAGTCTTTTTGCACGGGGCTCGTTGCGATTTTTCAATGCTATGGCGTTGAGGATCTACAGGCTTTTGTGTTCAATTGTGGTCACCCTCGCTTCAAACTGATCAGAAACAACTTACCCCAAAATACTGCACATTCCCTCAGTATGCAAAGGTACTACCTTGGGAAAGCTTATCATCCTGGGGCTGGGGTGTTCTTAATAGCATGAAGGGCTTGGGAGATTCTACGGATCACTGTTGCGGATCAATACAGGGACCACGGGTCTGGACAGCACTCACAACTCTTCAAAATGGCGTAGGGCTTAGGATTTGGGGCAGGGCCTGTTTGATGCTGGTCTTGGTATTCTCTGCGCCATACGGCGTATTCCTGTCCTTTACCTCCTGGAATCAAATTTGGAAGCGGGCCCCGCGCTCCACAACAGCCCCCACTCTGAACCTTACAAATCTCCTGGCTTATGTGCATGTGCCCCGGTGATTCCCAAAAAACCATGCTACGCGCCCATGGTTTTAAGATCAAGTACGGCTGAACGCTGGACGTGTATTGCAAAACACAGAGCCATTCCTGCACCGCAACACCGGCGAACCCTCAACAATGTTACCTTGTACAAATGAGACGTGAGGGTTTGTTCTCAAAGTCGGGATCTGTCTTTCATGACTTCAAATAATGGAACCCTTCTTATATCGACTCGAACAGTGAAATCCGTGGGAATTAAGCATACCTTATGCATTCTGATATGGGTCGAAAGTGAGACTTGGGAATCCCGTCTCACTAATGGGTATAGAAACTGAAAAGAATACAGCTTAACGTCTGGGATGTAGGATTGGCATGCGCCTGGCGTTTTGCGTTACGTTTTTTTGGGAATAAGCTTGAACTACGTTTTTTGGGAATAAGCTTAAGAATCGGATGCTCAGATCTGTTCGCAAAGCCTCCAAAAATAATGATGCATCAAGGTGCTATAGCTCAAACAACGAGGCTAAGACATCATCCTTGAATGCACGCGGTTCAGCAGTGTCTTCGTCTTGCTAAGCGCATCCGCAGCGTCAGAACTTCTTGACTTGCTGCTGGTTAAGACCTCCTTTGCAATATTATCTTTCAGACTCGTATGTTTTCTATGGTAGTGGACTGAGAGATGGCAAAGCCGCCGGCCGCCGCGATTCCAAGCACACACCCATTTCGCGCCAGTGATCCTTTCTTCAAGTGCTCACCAAAACTTAGCCCTGGTTGGTAGAGCTCTCGTTTATTCTTGCTGCTGGCTTTCATCTCTAAGTAGCCTAAGCCTCACCCCCAATCCCCGAAGCCCCACAAATCTTCGACCCTGCAGCGCCCTATGGTACTAAACTCCTGTATGACCCCAAGTAGCTTACACCTTTGGGCGTTATGGTATCATAGCATACCAAGCTCATGCAGTATTGCAATTGTCATTAATAAACCTAAGCCTAAAAGCTGCTCCCGCCTTGCACAAAGGCTCCCAACGGGGCAGGTAGCATGTTCGCCATACCTTCTGCCGCAGGGCTTGCAAGAATGTCATGTAGGGGGCCCTGAGAGCGAATTGGGTTTTAGGGGTTTATGGTTAAGGGATTAACTTAGAATAGAGCTTACGTTTCAAGAGCCTTGTTTAATTTCAAGGTGTCGGGGTCGAACCAATTACAATAGGGTCTTTGGAAGTGTTCTACTCTAGTTACAGGATGATATGCTCTCAGGCTCCTATCTTCGCTACAGCCCTGCTGCAGGACCCAGACCCTGAACCTTAAATCAAATACCATTAACACTATGATCACCTATTTCTCACCCCAAAGCTTAACCTTCAATCCTACCTGGGCCGTAGATCCTGAAGATCCTCTTTAGTTCCTGATCAGCCCTGATTTGAAGCCGAAACCCTGAATCCAAAACCCAAAAGATTCAACCCGATGATGCGCAATGCTTTTCGATATAGCCCCACCTGTGATCATCCTAGCTGGCAGGTCACGTCACCCGAGCTACCAGTAGATGTAAATGCCAAATAATAACCAATCACTAAATCAAATGAACTCTGAGGGAGCGGGATTTGCCCTGGCCTTGCATATTCTGCATGCTCTGCTGGTACCTGGGTGATCCAGTTAGCCTGGGTGGACAGGGCTTCTAGCTTGGGGTCTAGGGCCTAGAATTTTGAGTACGGAGTTCTGGGCGTCTGAAGCAAACGGCTCAAGATCAGGATTCCAAGTTAAGGTTCATGGCGCAGGGTTGTGTTTGGGTGTGGGTGCTCAGGGTGCTCAGGATACGGGGCTTTGGATTAACATTTTGGGGCATTTTAGGGCTACAGGTCCTGTATTGCCGGGGTATGCGTGCGAGTTCACTAGTAAGCCTGTGTAGGAGACTAGTTAAAATTGATGAGAAGGTAGTCTCTAGGATCCTGGGCTCCAGGTGCAGCATGCCAGGGTTTTGGGCCTAGGGTTTAGGGATCGTATGCTTAGGAATGGCCGCGCGGTCTTTCAACAAGGCCCAAGGATTCGGCTTCAGGGCTTCAGGCCCTGCGTGTGGGGACATGTTTCGTGAGGACTGGGACATTTTGTAACAGAGTCCCCTGCATCGGGTCCAGGTCAATTGCGACTCCACACAAGAGTGAAAGGGGGGTTCACGTTTTGGCTTTGAGCGCGCGGGCAAAGTCAAAGGCATGCATGGTATGGGCTTGAAAAATTCTCTTTTACGCCGTGGTTTAGAACAGTGATCCTGCCCCTACAACCAAAACTTCTTATTCGGCCATTCCTAAACACACGGATCCCTACAATCAACTTGCGCCGAATTCTTAAGGGACCCATAGTTCTTTGGAAGAAAAACCCTTCTGACTAGTCTTTGGTAGGGAATAGAGGAATATAATCCCTATATAATCCCTGTAGAATGATAATCTATTCCCTAGTATTTAATCGGTAAGCATTTCAGTGAATGTTCTTTGTAATTAGTCTTCCCTTGAATTCCTGCTTCAGACTTTGTTCCCTCGAAGCCTGGTTACCAGGGGGGTAATTATGGGGACATGGGGGTTACATGGGGATATGTAGGGCTACATAGGCTTAAGTACTTTGGGCTTGGGTCTTCGGATTTGGAGCTTAAACTTCTTCTACCCATACATGGGCCATAACACCAAAGCTGTACCACAGAAGTGGCCGGGCAACACAGCGGCCGTCCGAGAGCTAGGCCTGCACAGAGTGCTACTTTCACTCAACCATTAAGGGTTTAGGGCTTTTGGGATTTAGGGATCCCTAGTTTAAGCTTAAGAGAACCTAGTTTAGGATTTCAAGCTTTATGGTTAAAGCTTTGGTTCCCAAGATTAGGGTGATGATATGGAAAGGTGCTCTGTTCGCTCCACAAACACTACCATGGTTCTGCTTTGATTGTCATTGCTGGTATATCGGAGATTGTCCCTCAACAATAGGATGATCTTTTTGCATGCTCTGACTTAGTACTTAGCTATGCTTCAACTTGATGAAAATACCCATGTTGACAGCTGGGCTAGCCTGTACAAGGCAAGTTGGCAATTCCACGGAGAGATCTTGGAGTTTCTGAAGAATCCTCTTATGACATCTTTACCGGGAACCCCCATACTTCCCCCATTTTGAGAGGCTCCATTTCACCGGGTTGTAATCAGCTCTCAGGTCCCGAAGCTACTGTTCCAGAAGAGGACTCGTCGGCCCCTAGGGGGCGACTAAAGATTTTTCCTAGGCTTGGGTATGGGGTTCAGTGTCCCTACATGAGCAGCGAAGCCCGGACCTTCCAATATCCTCCTGCGACCCCCAAAGCCGAAGCCCTCATGAAACCAAAGCCCTCAAGCCCCGAGCCGTCCGGTCTTGAGTAGGTGTAGGCTTTATAGGGAAGAATTGAGAAGAAAAGGGAAACTACTATAGTATATGGGGCTAAATGAAGATAATGGAAAAGAAAATGGAAACTACTATTCAGGGTAACTCCCAGACCGCAAATGGCCTTGGAACCTTAAAGGGTTGGAGAAAGCCCTAAGCAATCACCCCTGTAAGTCTGTACATCGACAACCCAGAACCCTAAAACCTAAATCCCAAACCCTCCACTTCAAACCCTTCACACTAACCCTGGCATCCCATCCTCAAAATCCTCAGCCCCCCTAGCCTTTCAGCCTTTGAGTTACTTGAGCTATAATCTAAATGTCTTAAAGGGCTATATAGAGGATTATGTAGGAGGGTTTAGGGTTCAGGGTCTAAACTCCCTAAAGGGTGCTATGCGGGATTCTTTAGGGGAGTATCTTAGGGTTCATTAAGGGGGATACTAGGAGTTTAGACTATGGCTCACTTGAATTCTCTACAATCTACAAAAAGAATCAGTGAGGGTTTAGGGTGATTTCTTATTGCTGCAAAGATTGAGAGCGCAAAGCATGACCCACAACTTTGATAAACCTCTAGTGGGTCCCTGGCCCCAACTCTAGACCCCATACATCAAGCCCCCAAACCTCAAGACACCTGACAAATGGGCCCCCGCACCCTTTAAGATTGTTCCCGGACTTCCGTCGCGGCTGAGTAGGTTTCGATGACAACTCAGGCAAGCTGTCCTGAGCTTAGGTTCTTCGTTTAAAGAGTGAAGGGTTTAGGGATTTGGGCTTGGGGTCATGAGTCATGAGGGGATCTATAATGGATCCATGTGACCGATGTGCGGATACAAAGGACATAAGAGCTTGGAAGGCCGCCGGTCTAGAAATTCAGATTGTATGTAGAGATGAAAGCTCGGGGCTTCCTGCATGCCGCTCCGTGCTCAAGGGCTCAATTAATGCATGGGTGCAACGTAAGGCTCCTGCATTCACTGGCACCCCTTGTGCCCCTAAAATGTGGCTATCTACAGGTTCAAGATTGCAAGTTTAAGGCTTCCACCACACGTGACGCGCAGTGCAGTGTAAGATCTGAGCAGGTCGTCTCTGGGCTGCAGCTGCTAATGCAATCTTCCCTGCTTGAGGTTGAGAACGAGGTGTGAAGGGTTCATATTTCAGCATGTGCATATTCACTCTTGCAAGCTCGTACCCTGTGTGCTGAAATTTGAAACACGTGCAGAAGTCATCTTGTTGCTGGGCTCTTCTTCCCTAATCGGAGCATGGCATCTCCGCCGCGGGGTCTGTTCTGCCAGCTGGGTGGAAGATGATAAGAGGACCCAACGGGTGAGCTCCGTGTGAATGTAAAGCTTCGTCATAATTTGAGGTTCACCGTGCTGAGGTCTGCGCAATCAAAATGACATCAAAAGCTCTTAAGCTCAGACAACAAAGCCTCGACCCCGGCCCTGAAAAGCTCAAAAGTCTGAACGAAAAAACACTAAAACCTAAACCCACCGTCCTCCTTAACCCAAGCCCGAAACTACAATCAAAACTCCTGTCATATGCCTAAACCCTGAACCCAAAGTCCGCTATTTCCCAAGCCCGAACCCAATAAAGGCACGCACTGCGTAAACTGCAAACTCAAAGCGCTCCTTGAACCGCAAGCCCGAAATCAAGTAACAACAGTTGAAAACCCTAATGCCTGCGCCCAAAGCCACAACCAAAAACCCGATCCCTACATGCAAAGTCCGCCTTAACCCCAAGCCCGGCACCAGAATCAAACCACTTCTCACACCCCTAAACCGTAAACCCGAAGTCCTTCCGAACCCTAAATCTGCAGCCTGAATAAAATGATGAAAGTCCCCAACCCCTAACCCTAAACCAGGATCCGCCAGAACCCCATGCCAGATACCATAATGAGACACCCAATCCTCCTAAACCCGTGGCCGTCCACCATAAATAAAACCCAATCCCTGAACCCTAAACTAAACCCAAAGTCCGCCTAATTCCCCGTCCCAAAACCATATCTAAAAACAAGCTAATGCCCAGACCGTGTATCAAAGTCCTCCTGAACCCACAACCAAAATCAGAAACAGTCATCCGTGAGGCCGAAGCCCTACACTCTCAAACAGTTCAAGGTTTAGGGCTTAGCCTGAACCCGTAATACAGGCTCACATCACATGGAAGTTTAAATAAATCGGGGCTCCCAGTACATAAAACCCAATAAATAATGCTTCCCGCCAATATTATACCCCAAAATACACAATACGGGCTCGCCATAGTTCCAAGATCTGAGACCTGCTCAAGACTCAAACAATTTTTACAGGGCCAAGACTAAGCTCATCAAGGCTTGAATCCTCTGAATTAAGGGTGTCCCTAGCTTGACTCTCCAGGATCAGGGATGTACTTGATTTCCTTGACGTTGATTGTTTTGAATGGTTTGTCATACAGGAATTTATGTAACAGCTAGGTTCGATTCTCATTCCTTGGTTTTCTTACGCTTTTTAACCCTTTCAAATCAGATAGGAATTAGGAGCGAATTTCATTTGAGTTGGTTTACCTAGATTCTAATTAGGCTTCGTTTGTTTTTCATGAGATTCTGAATTGGATGTAGTTTGGTGTGATTACGATTTTAGATTGACTTCAATGGTTTCTTTCAGGGTTCACTTAGATTTCAGTTGGTTTTATCCAAATGTTAATGGATTTCCTTCCACTTTAACAAGATTTACTAGATTATACTCGATCTAATCGATCTTTTTGGATTTGATTAGGATCTTACTGTACACCCCCTCTCTCAATGTTCGGATCCTACGGACTACTCCCCCTAAATATAAAATATGGGTTGGCGGAAAAATGTTTTTTTGGGGGAAGGGAACCCTGTCACATTAGGCAGAAAGCATCATGCCTCGGCAACCCTTGTTACTGTTATAGCAGCCCTAAACCCTAAACTCTAAATAGTAGCTTCCATTTTCTTTCCCATTATCCCTTTATAACCCCAATATACTATAGTAGTCTCCATTGTATTTTCCATTATCCCTATACAACCCCTATATACTCCCTATAATATATCTATAGGGTCCGCTAAGGTATTCCCGGCTGACCCAAGGATCCCTAAAGTCCGCTGACATGCCAAGGCGCCGAAGTCGAACACTGCCGAAGCATTCGCTCCTCTGGGAGGCTTGGCAGTCCGACCTTCTGGAGCTCTGTGGAGGGATTATTGTTGTTACTAGTTTAGGGCTTAGGGTCTAGGGTCTAGGGTCTAGGGTTTAAGGATTTTGCAGTGTAATAAGTACAATCATTGCCCTTATCACGATTATGAATGTCTGGTCTATTGGATTTAGGTTCTAGGGTGCATTTGAAGCTTTGGGTCTAGGAACTGAAGCAGAGGTTTTGTAGCTAGTTTTTAAGAACACCCGTCTCTGTAACTAAGGGGTGCAACCCTACTTGTAATCCCCTGAAGTGACCTCATATAGGTCACCCTTATAAGCCAAGAATCATTTCAAAGCCCCATGAACCTTCCGGCTTACACCATTCTAAGATTGTCAGCTCAAGTCCAGCGTGAGACTGTTCCTTCTATTCCAAGTTTCTCTTGTTCTAGACTAGAACTCTTGTCAACTTCTATACGCCATACATAAGGCCGCTGCAAACGAGACTCTGCTCTTGGCCCACACCCCAGCTGATACACCTAAATCCCCTCTGACCTGAACCCCTGAACCCCAATTCCAAGAAACAAAACTAAATAGCTTTTTGGAAGAGGTCTCGCCTCGTCCCTAGACGACGAAGCAGGGGCCGGCATAGTTGACATGCGGGACCACATGCTATCCTAGGTTGGCTTGTAAGGTTCAAGCTTCAGGGTTTGGACTTCAGAGTTTGTTTAGGGTGCTCGGGTTTACGTCTACGGTTCAGTTTTTGGATTCAGTGTCCGGAGTTTGAATTCGGCATTGCGGCTCTAGGCTGTAGGGCCGACACGAGGATTGTCGCGTGAAGTGCGGGGGCCTTGACATCCAGCTTTCGTATTAAGGCTTAGGCTTTGGGGTTTTTGGGTGTATTGGTTCGGGGTGTGGGGTGTAGAGGCTTAAGCTTTCGGACAAATACCTGTCCTCCTCATGCGCACAGAATGATTTCGGGACGAACCTCAGTTTGCTGTTCGCGACGTTCAACTTGGAACATGACAGTATTGGGATTGGCAAACTTTTCGGTGTTCCTTAGGACTGTGCAAGAATAAAAGGACGCAACATCAAAGTTGACTTAAGATAGAGGATCTAAGTAGCAATTACAGGGGCAACACTATATGAAATCTTCTCATGCACAGCTTAGAGCCATCAGCATGCCATACATTGTCCTGAAAAAAAGGCCTTTAAGAAGGTTCAGCCGCATGAAAGATACAACCAAGAAAGTCAAGGCCGAAACCCGAAGGCCTGACCCGACCTAAAACCTTAGCTGTCTTTAGGACCCACCCTAAAAGTTAGACTCTTAGCCTCCTTAAAATGGAGGAAAGTAGGAAGCCCAAAAAGTTAAAGTCCTAGCAGCCAGGCAGAAGACAGCCAAGAAACTATGAATATCGGGTCGAGGGTTATGGGTGTCGGCAGCAGAGCGTAGGCTTCAATGGCTTAGAACCCGGGCTGTTAAGTATTGGGACAGGAACTTGACAAGTGAAGCCTTCAGCCTGCACATGGAAGCTCGTTGAGGCTGCATCCGATGGGCCCGCAGCTACATCCTTGAACTGCTAGACCCGAAAACCCCAAAAACTCTGGACCTCCACATCCCAAAGCCCTAAATTCCAAATCCCTACATCCTGAAACCCATGAAACGCTGGACCTCCGAATCCTAAACACTTCTGAATTGGAATCCTATCCGTATTGTAGTTTTTCTGAGATGTTCCACTACAACATACGTCGGTTCATTGCTTTTGCAGCCTAAAGAAGGATGAGGCTCGTCAAAGAAGTCGTCGTCATCGTCCTGAGGGTGACAGGTAATGGCAATAGTAGTAATGGTACAGGTGATACTGATTGTAGTGGTAGAAGAAGTAATCGTACCAATGGCGGTGGTGGTGACAGTAGTATCAGCAGTAGTTAAAAGGTAAAGAAGCACAAATTCTGGCGCACGTCATGAATGGAGTCAGCAGGCAAGCAGAATGACACATCAGTGGCAGGTGGGAGCAGCCGGAAGAAAGTCCGACTGTAGCTGCGCTTCAGGTTTGAACTTAAACCTTATAGCGGCTCCGGGGTTCAGGGTACTCCGCCCAGAAACCCCACAGACCCAACTTCTCCCGAAACCCAACGCTCCAATAACAGGTACCGCTTCTGTCAACGCGTAGCAAAAATCTGTAAACCCAAGCCTCACTATTGAAGCCCAAATCCAGGCAAAGGGAATACAAGGGATGTGTATGGGGTTGGAAAAGGATTTATACAGGGTTTATACAGGGTTATTTGGGATTCTTTGGGATTCCATAATAACAAATGAAAGTCGCCGAAGCCAACCACAATCGCACAGCGCCAAACCGCAACACCACAGGAGTTTTTGCGGTGCTGGGTCTTCAGTCTCAGTAACCAAACTGCACCCTGTAGTCCTTCATGAAGCTATCTACGATCTACCTTTCTGCCAGGGTCCCGCTTACAAGGACCAAAACCAAGAACCCCTGCACGCTGCTAAAGCTGGACTTTGACGGCCGAAGACGTATTTATGTTTCTCCAACAAATAATAACGGGAAGTCACGGAATGGTTGAAACCAACAGGCAACGAAAAACGACACCTGTCCTACAGAGATGGAGGAAATCCTGCGAGACAAAAAAATTTGCATGATGAGGTAGAGTTCTGACCCGCAGTACCATGAACCTCCAAGCCGGCATCGCTTGGAACCTCGAAGCCTAAATCCAAAGCCCCCAAACACCTAACAATTAACCTTGCACCCCGGGCCCTGAACCCTAAGCTTAACCCAAAACCCTAATTAAGCTTCAAATTCTGAGCCCCAAATCTTAAGGCCCAAGCACTTGACCACAAATCCCAAAACCCCAAACCCCAGACACACAACCCGAAGCCCTAAACCCCAAAGGCTTTCAAGCCGAAAACCTGAGCCCTCAAACCGGGATCCGGCATTGGAGTCCTCCTCTGTCATGTCAGCCCAATTCGGATGCATCTCTTGGTGTTCCGGTCTAGGGCCTCCATGCGTGGTTTAGAGGGCTTCAGAGGGCTCAGAGTTCTAGGGATTACAGCTCTTGCGTTTAAGGGTTTGGGGCATTTCAGGTTTTGGGGAGGAGCGTTTGTGGTTTGGGTACGAGTTTGCGGGTTTGTGGGTTCGACGGGCATGGTGCGGAACATGTGCGACCTCTCAGCCTGTATGGGGATGACTGGAAAAGTCAACCTGGGGTTCAGGGAGGGCCCTGGTTGGGTTCTTGAAGTCGACAGTTTGCAAAAGAACTCAGAGGCCCCACTTTGGCATTGTATGCCACCAAGGCTTTGCGCTTAGCAGGCTTGACATGAGCTGTCCATGGCGTTCAGATAGGAACTGTCTGTGCACCCTAAAGGGTGGTTGGGGGCACTATGTCTCAAATGTGCAGATTCGGGTGGGTTCAGGGTTTCAGATTGCATCGTTGACTAGATGCAGGGTCAACCAGGGGAGGGCCCACTGAGGATGCTGAGATATGAGGACTATCCAAAACCATGCCTATTAATATATTGCTTGATTTCAGGTCAGTGCCCCGACTTTCAAGTTGCGAGTTTCGGGAGCCCTGGACTCGGATTTAGAGCTTCGAGGTTTGAGGGACGGATTAGGGAACTTAACCTTGAAGCGTTGCATCTTACCCTGCTACAAAGACCAGAAGACCACGTTGTTGACAACGCATGTCACCATATATACATACGACCTGAAGCCGTACATGCGCTAAGCCTACACAATCCCCGAGCCCCAAGCCCAAAACCCCTCACCCCAAACTCGAGTCCCCTCAGAATGGTTTCTTCAGTCCAGAGAATCGGACGAACAGACATGAAACTGAAAAACCCGAACCTCTCCCCCAAAACGCACAAAGGCCTGAAGAAGCAGGTTTCAAGGGAAGCTCCTGCCCTGAGCGAAATGAAACTCAGGGCTGAGGGTTCGGGGTTCGACCTGGTAGGTTTGGGGGTCTCGCTGCAAGTGCTTTAGGCTTTCGGGGCTAGGGTGTTGTGTTCACATCTTGCGTAAGCTACAAATAGACCTCTGATGTTCCTTATCTGCTTGCATAGACTTACCTCCTCTCCCAAGCCCCTTCCGCATGATTGCGCTTGGGTAGTATCCCATCCTTTTGCTTTAGTTTCCAACCAAATCATAGCTCTGAAGCTACTCAATGCGACAGCACTTTCAGGTATTCAATTCTCTTCGTGCCTCCCTAACTCCTTAATTCTAAAACGTGTGGGGGAGCTGCTGCAGTGCAGGGTGCTGTTGCCACAGCTAAGGGTGGACATCATCCTCTCACACTGGCAGCCAGGATAAAAATCCCTGAAGGCCACAAATGGGACTGCTCACCATTAGCGTGGGAAAAAGGGTTACAGGTTTTAAGTCGTGGCTGTGGGGTTCACGTTTGGGTTCAGAACTCCTGAAACCTGAAAACGCTGACACATGGAGGGTAGTCACCTCTCCCCACCAGAGACAGCAGGCATTCGTACCATTTCTTTGCAGGGATCCTTACACAAATGCTCTCCCCCTGATGGAACGGTAGTTTGGGGGTTAGAGCTTGGGATGTAGGGTTTGGGGTCTAGATTAAACTTAGGATTCAGCGTTTCAGGATTGTGGATTTAGGGTTTATGAGTTAGGGTTGCCATTCGAACAGACTGGTATGCTCAAATGTCCACACAGCTATGTAGGCACACCCTCAAGACAACCCAGCATCACTTTTCCATAGCGTCCGGGCCCTAAGCTTACAATGGGCAAGATCCTGGAACCCCAAACCCGAGATCCTAACAAAACCCTAAACTGCACACTCTCATTGGGCTCCCCATTCAGCAAAGGCACCTACGGCTGGAGGCATGGTTATTGATCTTCCCCATGTCGGGGCATTGTTGTTGATGAGGTCGTCATCTGAATCATTTTCCTTGTGCTGAACCAGACTCAAGGCAAAGGATTGAAATCTCTGGGTCTTGGGTTGAGGGCTTAAGGTTGAGTGTTTTGGGTTGAGGGTTTTTAGTTCGCAGCACAAAGCTGCAAATTGAGTTTGAGGAGGAGGGTCAAGGTGCAAGGCTCGAAGAATGTTCGTGGCAACAATGCAGGGACTTAGAGTCCAGATCAGCTTCAGCGCCGACAGTAACACAAGTAGCACCCGCAGTCATAGTGCCTGCGACCTGTTAAAGAAAAGATTGATTACTGTAGCAGTCTTGCCAGCATGAATGGTGATAATAGTTAAGAACATGAACACCGCAAAAAAGCACTAGACTCCTGCCTGTTTAAGGGAATGTATTGAGAGTAGAACTCATATTCCAAGAACATACAGTTCCACGGTTGGGGGCAGGTGGCGTGTCAAAGCTCCGTTCATTTTCAAGATCATGAGGAGCTTCAGAGACTACAAGCAACACCCTCGAATCTAAACCTCGCCACAAAGTTCATTCCCCAAACCCTGAACCACGAACAACCCAGGTTGATCCAGACTTCTCAGGATCAAAATCAAATCGCCACTCCCCTTATGCAGCTCCCAGGGGAGAGCGGGGGCTGAGGCCCCAAACCTACATCCAAGTTTCTGAAACGCAACCGGGAACTTTAGTTTGAAGGCTTCACCGCGCTTAGCACATCACAGCACTCGTTTCGTGCCGGCCCAACACTCCAGCTTTGGGTTTCAATCTTTGGCCTCCTCGGCTTGTCGTGTGGGTGTAAAGCATCAGGATTACGCAGTTGCAGGCAAGCAGCTAGATCCGACTGCCCATCCTCGCAGCACACAGTTTAGGGTTTGGCGGTCAAAGTTGCGGGTTCGTGGTTCAGGGTTTGGGCCCCCTCTTTAAAGTTCCGAAACAACGAGCACCGTGCCATCTGGGGTAGTGGAATGGCACCTTACTTCCGCAATATTAGGTTTGGCTTGAGCCAATGTATCGGGTGAACCTCACAAACCTGTTCTATGGGGTGCATCAAGGCCATGCAAACAGGAGGAGATCGCGGAATTCACGACCTAGACTTAGACCTGCCAGTCTAGTGCGAAGTAAACTCCTAACGAAGCCACCCAAGACAACACAACCCTACCCTTCAGGTATTGGCCATCATTTTCACGGAGTTCCTACAGCTGCTTTTGCTGTGAGTTTAGGGCTGAGGTGTAGGGCTCAGAGAACCTGTCATTTTCATAGCGATGCATCATGCGAGAAGTCAGAACTTGAAACTCGGTAGCTTACTGTGGGGAAATGATGCAACTTTGTCTTCTCAGAAGAGGAGGAGTGTCCTCAGCGACGTATCAGAATCATGAGGAGCTGTGGAGACCCCCCCTGCAGATAGGAAAGGAGCTACTTTGGGAATCTCCTATGTCTGCCAAGACTGCCAAGATCATCCCTGCAAACCTGAAGTAAGATGCACACACATCCTTCTTTACAACAGCCACTTCATTCAACTGCGTGTACTCCAGAATACACCGGTACCTTGAATATCAGCACGTTTAAGAACGGCCCCATGATTCTGAGAAATGCATATCCTAACGACGTGCACGTCCTCTCCCCCGGCTATGTCTGCCGAACTCTCCTGCCGCACTGCATCTCTAGTTGCAGTCGTTTCGGGCGTGGGATTCGGGGAGCGGCGTTCAGTGTTTAGGATCTAGTGCGGAAGGTGCTGCAGGTAAAGGCTTGAGAAAAAGACTCATGCAAATAGAATAGACGGGATAAAAAAAAATGCCACTACCAGTCCTGCCCAGGCTACGAATGTCCAGAGCGCTCTTGGCATTCACTCTGACTGCGACTAAGGTCATTCTTTTCAGCGCTATACTTACTGAGTGAGCTACCGCATTTACTAATGCAACGCTTCCTCTTGACCTTTACTGATTTGATCTTCTTCTACTATTCCTTGCCGTCAAAGGACATTCGCATGATTGGACTTGCTGTTGACGGCTCTTGGCCAACAAGTAAGATGCTGCTTGCGCACCGATTGGAAAACGCAAGCACCCATCGTTAGAGGGCAGAGAGGAGCTCAAGCAACATGCCCGGAAGAGGAAGTCCCATCTCTCCAATGGCCCAGTTACCCCAATCTGTGGATTGAAGAAGGGAGGGTCTTGGGATTCCTGTGTCAGATACAAGGCTATGAACCCGGTAATTATCAGAAAACAGTGGCAAGCTACTGTCATGCTTAGAGCTTGGGGATCTTAGGACATGTAGGCTTCAAGTCATGAGCAAGAATGCGTTTGGGTGGATGAGCATGGAAGGCTCCTCTAAATCTAAACTCGACAAACATGTCATTCTCCCGCCGTAGATGTGAGTACTAGCCGAAAAGACCAAGGGCTTCGGAATCGATCGGTTACACAAGGATGAATGCACACTCTAAACCTTACGCTGTCCTTGCGTTGTCGAAGTTCGCTTTCAAAATGCGCATGCCGGCAATGGTTGCCCATTTGACACCGTCCATATCTGAAGAACGTGCACCTGCAAAGCGGCTGTCTACCGTTTAGGGTCTCAGATTCAAGATTTAGAGACATTATGAGGTCGAGCTTCATTCTTTAGATTCATGGTGAATGGCCATTGTTGCAGGACAGTCAAGAAGTCTTACATCGACAGCAAATAGTACTTGTGAAAGTCGAGTAAAAGAGGCAGAGGGATGCCTGAAAACTGGGGGTCCCTCGTGCAGCTCCAATATATTAAGAAGATACAGCTTGAAAGAACTCCAGAAACAAACCCCCAAACCTTGGCAAAGCAGCGTATAAACACGTAGTAGCATACTGTAGTAGTGAAAACGTGCAGAACCTGAAAGCCTGCTTACGGTTCAGGGCTTCAGCTGCTTAAGGTTCAGGGTTTTGGTCCTTTCATGAAGTGGCGCCCGTCTTCCTTGCAGCATTCTCTTTGTCGTCAGTCTTATCACTCGCAGTCCTGACTTGTTCTGCTCGTGCTCCTAGTCCTCTGTTTCATCGGCATTTCCAGGTGGTAGATTTCAGGTGGGCGGGCGGAGGCCTACAGAAAAGTTTGTCCAGCAGTATAAGAGCTTCATGTTCGGGTACGCACCTAGAAACTAGCACTTGGCACACTCCTTGAATGTTGACTAAACAGTTACATGTTCCGCGACACCTAGTAACACTGTGCAGGTGCACCACTTTGCTGCTCCATCAAAATGCTCCTCGCCCAAAGTAGTCTTCAAATAGCACCTGCAACAAGGACACCAATTCACAAGGGCTGAAGGGTGTATGGCCACTTCGGACCTCGCGTTCGTCCACAACTGTATTCGAAAGCAAGCAGGAGTTCCCAACCCTCCTGAGGGATGGGCACATGTCAGGGATCCCCATGTTTGCAGAATACCTTCTTGGGAACCCTCTAACTTGCAAATGACTACGGAGACATATGCCCCAAGATATCGACATTGAACGCTCTCCGAACTCCAAGGCACATCGATGTCTTGTAGACATCGTCAGTGCTGCGCAGCCTCAGCTGTAGCCACTACAAGACTCTGGGGCTTAGGGTTCAGCCCTTGCTCAGGGCTTGGGGTCCAGGATGTAGGATTTACGGTTTTACGGGGTTGGGGTTTACAGGTTCCAGGGTCTCAGCGTCTACACTTCAAGTTTCAAGGGGGAAAGGTGTTGGGTCAAGAAGTTGCGAAGAGTCAGACGAGTGGGAATGCATGGTAGAACATTAAAGAAGTAAATGTGTACATGAAACGTCTGTCGCAAGCTAATTCAAACAATTGTGCATGTACAGTTCACTTCTCAATAATTGCCATCAACATGCTCCTGTAAATAGAGTTTACTGCTTTGTATAACCTTGTGGTGGATCTAGGGTCAAGGGTTGAGGACTTGGGGGGAAGGGTCCAGATGAGCCAAAACCTGGTTCTCACCTTGGTGACTCCTACCATATCTCCAAGCAGCTATGCAGGACTCGTATTTAAAAAGCACAGGATCGTATGGACCAAGGGGTCATGGGCAGTTACCATCTGAACTTCTTGGTCCAAAGCCTCTGACATCTTGCTGCGGACATCAACAATTCCAGCAGCTGCAACATCCTCTGAATCTATTCGCCCTAAACCAGAAATCCTAAATCCTGTAGCCACAAGCTTGAGATCCAACAACCCCCAACCCCAAATCTTAAGCCGTTGTGGCCAATCTTCAGTGGATAGACTTTGCAACTTCCAAGCTCGTGACTCTCTAGATAAAGACCCCCAAATCGCTATGTGTCAGCTTGAGGATCTCTCTACACTCCGACAAGAGGAGTTTCTGGTACCCATAATACTGGGAGCTCAACAAAAGCGTAGAGTTGGAAACATATCTAGATGGCAGTTTATCACCAGCATCCCCTATGACCCTTTTAAGGGAGCCTCATCATCCTTTCGTGTGCCACAGATATCCTTAGAACCCTCTGGGCACCCATTTTTCGATAAACCCATACATGCCCTACAGACTGTGTATCAAGTCACAGGACCCTGAACGCACATCGCCACCTTAAACTCCCTAAACCTTAAACCCCTCCAAACTCTTAACCCCACACCCTGATTGATGCAGCTTTGTGAACTCATCTCTGCTGTGCGCAAAGGTGCACTTGGGATCATTGCAGCCCTCGCCTTGGGAGCTTGGGGAGATCATGTCTAGCTTAGGATTTTGGGCCTTGGGTTTGGGATGTGGCGCTTGGCAGTTGGAGTGATGGGAGTAGAGTATGGGCTTGGGATGCTTGCTTTAGGCTTTTGGGGAGTTGGGGGGGCTTTTAAGGCTTAGGGCGTAGGATTGTTTGTGGTCTTAGATCCGGGGGCACGCAGGATTTATGCTTGGAGCATTTAGATCACCTGTCAGTGCTGGAATCCTTGAACCTCAATCTCCTAAAGCTGATGGTTTAGAGCCTTAGTCTCCGATCCAGGTGGGCTACAAACTACAAACAGTATTTCTTTGCATATGTTTGATTGGGGAACGGATTGCTGATACTGCAGCTGAATCAGTACAGACTTGGAGACCACCTTGGCAACCTTGTTTTGCCTGGACGTTGGCTCACACACGGGTCGGAAAAATGCGGGTCCGCTATGACCCCTGGATTCCTTTAAGACTTTTCGATCTCAGAATGTTAAGAATGAGAAAAGAAAAGGCAATCTTCCAAGAAACCTGGAACTCCCAACTGCCGATGCAACACTTCAACGGCCCTGCAGTTGAAGATCCGGAGGAACGCTGGATGCTAAATTTGAAGGTTCCCAAAACCCTGCAGCCAAAATCCCTAAACCCTGACCTCACCAACCGCGAAATGCTGAACCCCCCAAACCTTAAACCCTGCAAGCGCTAACGCCCCTAAAGCCCCCAAAGCCCCAAAGGCCGCTACAACCCCTAAGCCGCAAACCCTAAACCCTTCGAGCTTGTTCTGCTTGCTTGAGACGAAGTTGCCACTCAGCATCTTCCGGCAAAGTGCCGTCTTGGTGAGATCTGGCTCCTGGTGACGCCTGGGCCGCAAGAAAAGTGAGATCAACATTGAGGGTTCCAATGCAGGGTTCACTTTTCGGGCTGATGTTGGGGAATGTACATGAGTGTGGTTCAGGGCTTACAATAACACATTAGGGCTCAGTGTGTGGGGTCAAGAAGTTAGAGCCCGGGGATCAGGATCCAGGATTTAAGGGTTTGGCCAAGAAGGTGGGATACAGAGTCAAGAACTTGGGACGTGCTTTCTTCGGGCATAGTGTTGAAGCTTCGGACACAGGACGAGGATTCAAGACTAAAGGCTGAACTATGAAAGTTCGGCAGCTGAGGATGCAGTACGCTTTTGGGCCAGAGCTGCGGCTTGAGGGCTTAGTAGCCCAGGGCGCAAGGCACCGAGAAACATCTCAACCAAGCCTCACCATAATCTCTAAACCTGACTCCCTAAGGCCTCCTAAGCTTTAAGTCCTAAACCCAACAAAACCCGACCAAGGACCCGCTAGAATATCGATATGCCATGCCACAGCCTACATCTCGCGGAACCCACAAAAAATGGGAAAGCTGCAGTGCAAAGTTTACATGAGGCTCTATACTCAGTTGGTTGAAAAGTTGTTGATGAAAACCTTTACAACACTGGCTAGACTGAACCTTGAGAAACTATGGTTCTTTGGAATCATGACGTCCTGCTGGGGATAGTGAATGCGAAGAAGTGATAGCAAGGTCTCTCAAAGCACGGCGGGATGTAGGACGACAATCCCGTCTTCACACTAGAAATGGATGGGGGCTTTGATGCTAAGGGTTTGCGGATGTAGGATTCAGAGGTTGAGTTTGGGGGCCCTCCAAACCCAGAACCCACATGCCTCAACAGCGAAATCATCCGGATTGAGCCGGCCCAATCCTCAACACCCCAAAATCCCAGCCCCGCAACCATCTGAAAACCAAGCCTCAAATCCTTTCAAAAAACCGCACATGCGCAAAGTCCCTAGTGTCCCAACACTAAGATTCTGACTCTGCGTCACCATGGGCATATTTGCAGCCAGCTCCCCGCAGGCAGCGCCCCTGCAAACACCGAGGAGCTCAGACGTTTTGTTTTGCACTCAAACCTTAAACCCACCCGGCACATGACACTGCTGGAGATCCTGTATTTTCCTGAGGGTTGGTGCAAAGACTTATATTCTGCCTTCTACCCTGCCTAACCACAACTTCGTCAATGCAGAGACATCTGCACAGACATAGATGTTGCGCAGCCTGGAACAAACAGCGTAGGAAAATCAAACTACAACCATCCGATGCGTGTTGTACTGTAGTTCTTCCTTCGTCACCCAATACATGGATTTGCGCCCTGCTTTAAGCTCAGAGAATTTTGCAAGACCTCGAACCCTCAATCCTATTCCTCCAAAGCGGACGCAGTGACCCGAAAAGGTCCTAGTCCTCACAAGGTGCCTTTTAGGACCACCTTTGCAGGAAACGGCAAGTACAACTGCAAAATACTCATACATACACATACACATGTACACATGCTTCTATGCATATGCGTAGCTGCGTCAATACATCTACGTATAATCTCTGAGTGCATATGGAAATCTGCATGTAATTATAAATACCAACATATGTACAAGTATGTGTGGGCCCTGACTCACCCGGCCTCAAGCCAGAAGGCGCAGATCTTCCTCAGTCGTTTTTCACGATTTCTGCTTCTCTCCCGCCAAACCTGCCCTAGACCCTAAAGCCCAAGATTCAATCCTAAATGCCACAACTTAAATTTAGCCCTAAACCCGAAAATGCACCGCCAATTTTGGGTGCTACGTCCTTTCACCAGAGCCCTGATGAGATTCCTTTGGAAATGCCTCGCAGCGCAATTGATGCGAGAAATCAGCCCCAAACTGTAAGACCTGCACCCTGAACCTAAGACCTATAACTCTCAACCCTGAGCCCTAGACCCTAAGCTTGCGCTCTTGAACCGATTGGATAGTGAGTTCGGGGGTCTGGCCCTGTATTCTTCCAAGCAAATTCCACGCAACCCAACACAACTCTGCAGCCCAGAGACGTTTTGAAGAACAGCCTTTGCTCAGAAGCTTTCCAATGGCTTAGGATTGAGGTTCAAGGCGATGTAGGGTTGACGGCTGCGAGTTCCCGGGCTTAGAGTGGAGTGAAGGGTCGCTCCACTGAAGAGAATGCTATTTGGCACTGAGGGTTGAGAGGGTGTAGGGATTGAGGTCGGGGAAGTTCTCACGACACTCCAAATTTACACGCAGCTGTCCTCTGCTTGCAGGGGCATGCCTACGTCAAGGATCTTATTCTGCGGGGGATATTGAGGTTTAAAGGTTTGGGAAATAGGCATGCACTTTTCAATTCTCCGCACCAGTATCCTGAAATCCCTATTGAAACTTCCACTAAGATTGCTTGCAAAACCAATAACGGACCCAAAGTGTTGCAAAGCCGGCACCTATTGAAGGGACGAGAGGATGTCAGGACGGTATTTTCTTAGCAACACCGCGTTGGTCACTGTTTCAGTCGAAGAATATTTCACGGGGACCTCCTTGACATGGAACCTCCTTGACTAGGCCCGTACTTGAAATCATAACACATCAAAAACACGCGGTTGCTGAAGCATTCAGTCTGGCTAACTGCTGTTCCATGCTCCAACCCACGATGCAAACCCAGCTTCATGCCCTCACCAACACCCCGAATCAGGAAGCCCATACCTGGAGCCACCCTCCAAAAACCAAAGACCCAAATCCTAGGCCGTGCAATCTGAAACAAAGCAAATTGAAGGCTAGCGACGACTCTAGACGGTGATTGGGCTTCCCCGTATCCACCTGTGCAACGTGGGTTGAAAAGTGGGCTCTGGTGGGGGCGGGGGTCGAGTGCTGCGGTGATTCAGATACAACTCAGGAAACACGAAACTCGAACGACAAACCCAACATGTAAGTCCTATACTTCAGCAGCCAATGGTACACCCTGGTTCTCAACCTTTTGTACCCCTCGTCTGCGCCACACGGGCACCACCTCTGCGAAACCTTGAGGTACTGTGGCAAAACGAGCACAGTCCTTGCGAAAACCTGAAGAGAAAGAGACTCATCTGGTTGAAGGTCATGAATAAGTATCCCGGGCATCCGTTGAAGGGCTCCAAAATTTGAGATTTCCCAAAGCGGAAGCCCTCAGCCACCTTGTCCCAAGACACGTGCTATCAAAACAACCACCCAAACCTTCAAAAAGAGATGCTCGCTGTATGACACGAAATGACAGGAAGACACAACAGCCCTAAGAAAGGGCTTGCCGGACAGGACCGCTAATTGAGAAACTCCGTAGACTCTTTTGACCCTTCATGCTGGAGTTTCCCGCAACACGTCTGGTTTGCTCACCCGGCGTCACATGTCCAGCAGCATGCTCTTCAAACAATTCTCCGTCCACATGCGAGAACACATGCTGTTCCCGAAGCCAACTGTACAGCTGCTGTTGGCTCCCTGTTCGCACGCGGCCGCTCTAGATCCGACGCTTGATGGTAAAGCTCCTGCCCATGCAACTGTGCTGCAGTAACCAGCTTGTTGCATCATGTAACCTTGATTTCGTGGGGGTTCTTGGGGTTATTTAGGGTTTAGGGTGTCGGCTCTTCAGGTTTGAGTTTAGCGTTCTTTAAGGTTTAGGGTTTGGGCTTGGTGAGGGTTAGGTAAGGGTTAGGGCTTAGGGTTTTTTAGGGTTTGGGGCTCTCTTTCCGGTTTGGGGCTCGGAGCTATTCAAGGTTCAGGGCTTCGGTTTCTTTATGGTTTAGCCTTTATGCGGTCCTATAGTTTTTAAGGACCGGAGTTTTTGAGGCTTCGGGTTGTTTCGGGCTTGGGCTTCAGGGTTACAAGGCTTTCTGTTAGATGGGGTTCTCGAGGGCTTGCGGTTCAAGCCTTTTAGGGTTTGGCGATTGGTTTGAGGTTTAGGGTTCGGCTGTTATGTGGGTTCAGGGCTTGGGGTTCTTTGGGTTTGGCGTTCTTTGAGCATTTTTAGGCTTTGTGTCTGGGGTTCCGGGTTCCTTCGGTTTTGGGGTTCTTTTGGGATCTTTTGGGTTTAATCCTTTGGGTCCTTTAGGATGCAGGGCCTGGAACTCTTTGGGTCGGGTGTTTGGGGTTTAGGGCTTTGGGCTCTTTTGGCTTCAGGGTCTTGGGGACTTCTTAGGATTTGGCATTCTTTAGGTTTCTAGGTTCAGGCTTCTTTTGGCTTGGGTTCTTCAGGGTTTTGTTCAGCCCCCCTCAGGTCGGGAAACTCCTAATCTTAAATGTTGTCCAGAGTCCCGAAATTACCACACCTGGGTCGGAATAGCAATGGCTGGGAAATGCTGGCAGGGACTTACAGCCCGGAACCCACCGTAAACCTCCGTTCGACTTTAAACTTCAAGCCCTGGAACCTAGACCCCCTTATCACCCTCTTCACATCGCGAAAGCGCGCGTCGGTGAAAACTCTGGAAAGAGGATGCTGCTCAGTCAAACACCTTCTCTTGTCAAGCTTTTTTGTTACTCATCCACTGGGTCCTTCATTCGACCCCCAGTGGTCGAATGGCAAGCCTGACTCTGGAACATCACGGCAGCTACTCGCTGTGGCCACAGCACCGCCTGTGCATATCCCATCATATCCTCATGATTTCTTTGTAGCAGCACTTCACTGCAGCCTCCTTACATCGACATTCATGAGGCTTCATTACTGTTGAAATTTTGGCTATTATACTTAAAAGCCGGTCCCCCAGCCGTGCTTGAATCAATGTTCCTAGAAGTTCTGCAAAGCCTAAACCCTAAATCCTTCCTTCACCCCTAAACCCCAAACCCTGAACCCTAGAATCGAAGCCCTGATCTCATGCATCTCTAAACCCTAAACCTTTCATTGCTCTAAACCCTAAATCTCTGAACGCCGAGTTCTTCTTCCCTGCCCGTGGGCCCAAAGCTCTGGACGCTCAATCTCATAAATCTCTAAACGCTAAATCCGCCATCCCTAAACCCTAAACTGCGAAACCC